>WWET01002753.1:61633-96125 GCA_011038615.1 Limnodynastes dumerilii | reverse complement strand
ATATATTCACCTTTAAAGCACTATTCCATAGTAATATTTTTATTTTATTAACATTTTAACAGCTACTACAAGTATCTTTACATTTAAGTTTTGCATTTGGATTTAATTAGAAATGTAATAGTTACCAGAAAACCAAATAATATTACAGCAACTTTATCAGCAATGGCTTCACAGTTTTTCAATGTAGGTACCTAAAATAATGGAAAGTAAAAAATGTAATATTCTCACAGTTTACTGCACAATTCTACTTCTCAAGAAAAAAAACTAAATATTTTAAGCTGCCTTATATCAGGGTTAATTTTGGTGACAAAAGAATATAGAAAACCAGCACAGCAATAATATAAAATATATGAATTAATAAAAATAAACAAAAATAAAAAGTAAATGTATTTTGTCATTAGAATACAATGACCACAGATGTGTAGTTTGTTGAAAAAATAACCCAAAACATTGGTGAAGAGATTATCAATTATACAAAGACAGTGGTGCTGATTCAGAATTTGGAGTCATAGTAAATACAGATGGAAATATATACCTGGGGAAACCAGTATTGAACTGTAGGAGTAGGCAAATAAAATCTGCAAACAGAATTGAGTAGTGGCATTTTGTAGCTCAGATCCAACTCAGTGTTATGTGCAATAAGAAATAATAATTTAGAAGCAATAATTTACCATGCATGAAAAAACAGCACAGTTTACCCACAACCTTCCTTCACATTAAGCATGGTTTCTCCAGATATACATTGCATCAGCTTTGGAGAAATGTGTATTTAATATTTATTAATTTACATGGAAAACTCATTTTAAATCAAGCTTATTCTAGTTAAACTTATAAAGATTTTTTTTTTATTATTATTTAACGTATGGAAAAACTTACCACATTTATTCCCAGTAAACTGTCCAGTGTACAGCCCACACTGCCCTGAATGAAAAACAAATATGTACAAAGTATTCATCATTATAATCTGAAAATATAAACATGTTTTTAAAATGTCATATTTTCTATGTTTGACTAAATTTTTAGGAATTTAACCGTGTTCTCAGATCAGAATCAGTTAGTTGTGGTCACCTGACCTGCCCCGCAACCCGCCCACATAGTTAGGATCCTTATGGCACTTAAGAGTGTCATAAGGCTTCCCTTTCTTAAGAAGGAAAATACGCACGGAGATACCATCCCCACACCTTCCCCGGCTAATTTAAATCCCTCTCCCCACTCACTCTTCTTAAAAAAGGACCCCATATAGTCAATCTACGTAACTAAATGGTACGTAGATTGCATAAATGACCTACCGCGCATGTGTAGTAGCTAATTTCTTAAAAGTCTGTTCTTAAGAAGCCAGAATTTCTTAAGCTTGAATATGGTCTATTATCACATTTTGTTTGAAAATCATGATATAGACTTAAGACACAGATCTAGGCCCGTATTCAGCGTACCAGACGTATAACATATACGTCCGTTGTTTAGAGATTTTTACTACTGCGCATGCGTAGTAAAGACTGCATTTACGCAATCTACGTAACAAAATAATACGTAGATTACGTTAAAAAATTACTACGCATGCGCAGTAGTAAAAATCGCTAAACACTGGACGTATATGTTAAACGTCCGGTGCTCTGAATACGGGACCTAGTACTTTCATATCCAATAGATTATTGACATAAATTTCAGATATACATAAGTCAAAATCAAATGAACTTTGTCCACGATGAAACATGATTGCTGGATCACACATATTTCCAAGTGCTTGTTGAACTTTTTTTTTAACCATACTGATGCTTGAAATTTGTATGTAAATGGTAACTGGGACACGGGAATGACATCAGGAAAGGAAGAACTGTGATGGGC
Organism: Limnodynastes dumerilii; assembly: GCA_011038615.1. NCBI lineage: Eukaryota > Metazoa > Chordata > Amphibia > Anura > Limnodynastidae > Limnodynastes > Limnodynastes dumerilii. The sequence goes on along the minus strand of WWET01002753.1, from coordinate 94,280 downwards.
ATTTCACTAAAAGCACTTTTATAAGTCTAGATGAGAAAGATGGAGTAGTAAAAGATTTCTGAGTAGGAGATCCCAGAACAGCTCTTACACCGAGTGCCCCAACTTTGATTTAAATTGGCACATTTTCCTGCATTTTATTGTGCTAATTATTGCAAGCTTGAGCATAGGAAAGGTGTTAAAAAGTATCTGCAAAAACAACTTTAAATAATATACTGTAGATGCATATTACACTATAACTTAGCATTGCAATTACTTTATTATTATTATTTTTTTTAATACTTGCAGAATAAGGGCAGGACAGGTGTTAGTATAGACCTGAGGAAAACCATGTTGCAATGTGAAGGTTGCATATGACTGTTATTTTTATTTCTTTTTTTGCATGTAGTAAAATACTTTGATATTTTGCACATAGAACTCACATACTGCATAGCTTTATGTTTAATCTGTAGAGTTGTGCTAAGAAAGTTCAATTCTCAACCCTGATTTTGTTTTCACAATTAAAATTTTTCTTCACCTGCTGTTGAACATGGTTTTGCTCAAGTGTACATTTACACCTGTTTTGGATTTTAAAAAGGTGTAAATGCAAACCTGAATCAGTCCTATATTTAATTGACTGTGGCCATAAATGAACAGTTTCTTTAGACAATTCCAAAAAGAAATTTGTTTTCTGAAAGACTGTGTGTGTTTTATAATGTTACACAGTAATGCTCAGGTGTATTCATATGCAAACGCTTTTTTACTGTTATTGCACTTAAGAAGGTCATAGCAACTATATGGCATTGGCAAGGACCCCCACATATGAAGAGTTATAGCACACTTTACATGGGACTTTTGAGCAATATAAGAGATCCCTTGGAAATCAGTCTACCCATCGCCTCTGCTTGCATGTGGGAGAGTGCGTAAAGTGAGTCTAGTAGTGAGCGGAAGAAATAAAAGGGAAAGGAACAGTGGAGGGGGATAGAAAAAAAGCAAAAAACTGGTATGAGCTGACATGTATATATACAAAAATATTTTTTAAAGCTTAAATAGTTGTGCAATATTGAGATTATGTTATTTTTCTATATTACTATCAGCCAGAGCCACCACAAGATAGTTGCCCCAATCAATAAAACATTGCTATATATCAACCATATGTACTAATTATATAGTCATTTATAACTACAACATTTTAAACACAATAAGGATCGTCTGCCTTTTGCAAATTAAATTTGATTCTAAAATTGTGATGTAAACATAATATAAATTTTTACCAGTAACTTGTTGACTCCTTCTAAAAATTCCATGAATAATTCTTGGTTCTGGGTTGTCTAAAACAAACAAAACAAATTAAAATAAGTAAAATACAAATTTGTATTACCGTATATATTGTATTGATAATAATAATAATAATAATAATAATAATAATAATAATAATAAATAATAATAATATTCTGGTTAATATTGTTTTTTTCTCTCTTACCTTTGCAAGCTGATATTTGCAGAGAAGATTTCCCAACTGCTGAATAACGGCTGGGGCATCATTCTAGAAAACATTCATATAGTAATATCATTATGTTGGTATGTTCATGATAACACCCACAAATGTATGGTTATGTAGTATAAATAGTTGTAATAGCACACATTTTTTATACCAGGTATTTTAGAGTATAATAATTTTATGTGTATGCATTACAAACTGATTAAGACAATATACATACTTGGAAGAGTTGTAAAAGACAGGTGTTCTGGACTGTAGCAGTTGATGCATCTAAGATAAAAGCAGTTAAAATAAATACATAATGCAATTGTTTTAAATAAAGCTCTAACACTGGTATCCTTAATTATATAATGTACTGCGAATATGTAAATACATTCTGCTTATTATCACTTATGCAGTTTTAAAATAAAAAATTTTATGATTATAATTTTTTTATTTTTTTTTACCAAAGCTGCTGGTTAAAGTCACCAAAATAAATGCAACAGCAATTTTCATGATGGCGCTGTGTAGCTAATATCTGCAATCTTGGTCAGGTTGTTCTTTTAAAGTTGGTATGTGCATCATTCACATTATTTATATTCCAAGTGGGTGTTAAGATTTTTACCACTTCAACAGCTGAAAAAAATAGTTTTAACCTTTTTAAATCTTCCAATGTTTACCCGGGATTATTGATATAACTTGAGTCAATATTTCAGCCATATAAATTATATTGTGAACAACATGAACAGAGCAGAAAACACAAATATTTGCATCTTATTGTTTGCTGTTCTATAAAGTCTTATCAAGAAGTAAATCTTATGCTCCAGACTTAACCTTGGACACAAGTGCCTAATAGTGCCTAATAGTAATAAAGATCATAGGAGGGCAAAGTTAGCTGGACACCAGTCAGGAGGGTTTAATCAGAGATTCTGAGAAAACCGAGGAGGGGAAGATAAGGTAGAGGTCTTGTTAAGCAGCTGCTAGAGGAAGTCTTGTATCTTATTTCTTGGCTTCCCTCCTTCCCTCCATTTCTCCCTTTGTTTAACATAGTGATGATTAACATGTAATGTTAAAAAGGAACATGACCTGGTTGTTGAAAAGCCAATAGGAGGCCATGTCTGATGATTAGGTCACTGTCTGCCACCTCCTGGATATTAAGGTATGTAAGTAATGGGTCTTCATACCTTGTGATTGGGTCTGATGTTTGCCAAGGATATCATTGCTGAATCCTCCTGCTACTGGTGCGACCTGTCGAAGCCCAAATATATAGAGGTAACATCAATTCCAATTGGTCCTACAACTAATAAACTAATAAAATTAATAAATGCCACCTTTTAACTGCAATACAAGTCTCAAAAATATTATTAAATTATTAAATGGTACGAGTGATACCTCAGCCATCTGCATATTTATGGGTTTCTTTTGATAAGTTATTTTTAATATTATGAGTTATGGATTTTATGGATTCATCCTGTACATGTATGTAAATCTGTGTTACCTAAACAGAAAACACTAAAACATTTGCAAGTGAACTAAACTTTAGTCAGTGTACAGTATGGATGCTTCTTAATGCATAATTTGTGTCAGTGTTGGAAAAATGAAGGTATTTCCTGGCATTTCAATGCAACTTGAAGACATTAAAATGTTATTGCCTGGATGCCTGCATAATGCATCTCACTGATCGCAGATCAACAAGTCAGTAAGCAGGTGCATGCCTTGGTATTTGATGTTGCTGTCTTGACTATTATTAATACAACATCTATATCAGTAATGGACATCAGGTAGCTCTCATAGCCTTCACCTTAGGTCCCTCAATTCTGTGTTGGTGTCAGCTTGATAAGTAAAAGTTTTTAAGAATTGTTTTATTTTATTTCTGGTGAGTATTAAATAGATATGATTCTTTCATTATTTAAAGGTGTTGTTTCAGTTTATAAGCAAAATTAAAATAATGCAATGTGAAGTCTTTGGAAGCTAGACAACAAGCGTCTCCAGTCTATTCTGAGCTGGTTTTAGACCTCATAGGGCCCTAGAAAAGATACCTGAAAGATACCGTTTTGCGCAAACATCCAGATCCTCAATTAGGCAACCTAGACACCACCAAAATAATATAATAAATACATGTATATTGAATACAAATACCCACCGCCCTTCTTTACAATTCAATCTGCAGTCTAAACAACTATTAATAACCTTAAATACTTTGGGCCAGATCGAGACTTAATAGCAGAGCTCGTACGTTTGGAGGGGCTCCCTACATTCCGCAGCTACATACTTCCATACGTAAGTGGAAATGGGACTATCCCACTCACATACAGTATGGTGCTCTGGACACTTACATGTGCAGAATGCTACCTTATCTTGTCCGTGCATAAGGTTTAACGTGCAGACAAGATAATCATACATAAGGGCTTAACCCAGTCCACCATACAAATTTCATAGAAAGGCAACACCTATGGAATTGCAGGACGTTTGAAAGCAATATCAATACGTCCTGCATACCGATGCATAGCCCAGGGTTCTGAGCATACGCATTTATGAATGACAGGTGATTTATGCATGCAAACTTGCGTAAATCACCTATCGTTCAGAGGTCAGGATCCGGTCCATTATTGTAGTTTTATTAAATTTTTGCTTGTATATTAACATATCATTTGGTTCATTACCTTGACGGAAAAAATAGTGTAATAAAACTAGCCACCCACATTGGAATAAGTGGGCATTTTTTATAATATACATTTTTCTCACAAAAACATAATCATTAACTGAATGTATTGGACCCAGAGTGTGTCTCTGTCTATAATGCTCCATCAGTAATTGCACAGAATAGGCAGACAGCGTGCATCTTATTATTATATTGCCATATGATTGCATTTCATGCCTGACTGGTAAGCATACTATGAACAATGCAGAATATTTATGAAACACAAGATGGACCCAGATTAAAAATAACTGAGGAAAGTTACTCCTGGGCAAAACCATGTTGAATTCAGGTGGAGGAAATGTTATCTGTTCAAACAGTATTAGAGTTGAGAGGTGAAGTTTCCCAGCCCAAGTCTAAATAACAGTATAAAAGTGATGCTGGTCAGTATCTGTATATAGTAAGCAATTAGGAGATATAACCCTGCCTGCAAAGAATACAATTAACTTCTTAAGTCTGGATGCAGCCCTTTGTTTGGAAGTAGTCTGAGATCAGTAGCTGACAGGGAGTGTGGGTCCACAGCAGCTATTTGGGAGGCTTTAATGGGAAATCCTCAGGTGTGTTAGCTTTCAATTTAAAAAACACATGATATATGTGTTTTACAAATAAAAGGGCAAATGAGCTACTAGTTAATCGCAGTGTTGCTGGGGCATTTTGTTTCTTTGTTCCTGTGCAGATTACCTCTGCCTTTTATACACCTGTCTAAATTAACCTATAAACCGTTTACAGCGACAACCATTTTGTGTAACTTTGTTCCATTAGCAGTTAGTTCAACGTCTTCTCATAATTTTCTCCATTGGGGGTGAAGCCTAGAAATTTGCATCTATAACATAATAATAATATTATGTTATAGATGAAATAGAGACTGTATAAATATTTATATTTTTTATTTATTTATATAACCTCTGGAGAATTGGGAACTTCCCCATTTTTTCCCCATCTACTGGGCTGCTTATTGTGATAACTAGATATAGGATTATATGCATTTGCATGTTTGCATATGCAAATGCATAAAACGCTATTTTATAGCGTTATTGCATATTTTAGTACTTTTTCATTGACAGTGCATATTTCAGTAGTTAAATGTGTTAGGCGTGTCGTATTGCGCGGGAACGGTGGCAGGCCGCAGCCAGTGACGTGCACCTCACACGCACTCAGCAAGCACGCTGAACCCGATCTGCTGGCTCTCACTAGGCGAAAGCGTTGGCGGGATGCGGCGCGCGTGGGGGGAAGGGAGTACGGCACTAGTTGCTTCAAGCAATTCAATTTTTTGTCATTCAATTGCTCGCTGTGTTTGTTAACCTACGAAAATCTTATTTTTGTTGAAATAATGCCGCCAGTGAAAAAAATACCCAGACTTTAATGGAATCTTGGATAAAAAATTACCCAGGCCAATTTACCACTGATGGCACTGTGATTTTCTGCAAGGTTTGTGACAAGCGAATACCTTCATCAAAAAAAATACCAGATCGATCAACATGTGAGTACTGCTTCCCATATATTGTGAAAATAAATTTTCATTCTAATAATAAATAGTATTTTGATTGTGCATATTTCGCCCTTTTTTAGGGCATATTTGCATGCATATTTTGGCATTTTGATAGTGCATATAATCCTATGTCTAGTGATAACACATAGGGAAGTGCAGAGGTTCACAAATATATCTTTTAAGAAATTTGCAAGCTGATTAGTGCATGTGCTGTTTAAAGGTGGATACTCTCCCGGAATATCCGGGAGACTCCTGAAATTTGGGCAGTTCTCCCGGTATCCTGGGAGAGCCAGCAATCTCCCTCAAGTCCAGACCCCCTTCTAAACTCTATTGTAATCCCTAGAGTTGCTAGGGATGGGCGGTACTTGATGATGTAATCAAGCCCCGCTTACCTGTTAGAACACTAGAGATCACAATAGTGATTAACAGGAGCAGGGCTTAAGCATTCTATTTGCATAAATCACGTCATTAAGCCCCACCCCTTATAGGCATCAATGGCTTCCCTCCGGGATCTCCCGGAGGGAAGCCTTAAAAAGTCGGAAACCCTGGTTTATCTAGTCTTTCATTACATCACAAAAAAGGCCATCTCCATAGGGAAAAAGTACAGAATTTCTGAATCATCGAGCAATACCTTCTGAAGAATTGCTAAACTTCATGGAAATTACCTACTCTTATGAAGTCTCAGTGATATGCTTTTTCACTTATAAAACTTTGCAGCAAGATTTTAACAACTTTTATTATTTAGATACTATTTTATTTTGGTTGATTATACACTTGCCAGGAAATAATTGGAGCAGGTTTACAAATATACTTAACTGTGTTTTGAGTTTATTTCTATGAATGTTCCTGCAGGTTATTTCTAAGCAAAATAAGAAACTAATTGTCTACTGTAAGACTATGTATAAGCTGCAGAAATACACACACATTCACTTGTTGAAAAACAAATTAGAAGTCAAATGATTTACGATGATTACACAGTTTATTAAAATTACAGACACTGATCTATCATGTTTAGGAAGGTAATTGTCATGCAAATAATTTTTCATCTCTTTTGATATGCATTTAGAGACTGGAACCTGTAAAGGAAAAAAGTAATCAATTAATATGAATCATATACTAATTATTAAATATGAACTATTCACAATTTATATAATTAATAAAAAAATTATTCTCTCAGTCATTCCACCTTTCTATTTGATTTAAAAAACAAACAAAATAGAAAAGCCCTATTATTTAACTAGAGCAATAAATAGAATGCTGTAAATAAAATATATGATACTGTATATGATGTCAAAATAACATTGAAACAGTACTTACATTGAACTGTTTATCCCAAAATACTGCCCACCAACGGTAAATTAACATCCAGGCCAGCCTAAAGGAAATATTATAATATAATCATAGAAAATGCTATTTTAAAGAGAAGATATTTTTACTCAGTTTCACTAATTTCAAATATCACAAGATATTACATAAATCTAACAATAAAGTTAGTAGGGGGGAAGAAACATGTTGCCCACCAGTGTATTAGATCAGTTAAAACTAAAGTATTTTGGGGTATCTATTTATTGTATCTATTGTATCTATGGGCCTGATCCAGACCTACGCATTAGAGCAGAGCGTATTACCGCTCCAGCGTAAAAACTTACACTCCCACGACACTCCCCTTACCTTCCTTTCATTACGCCCTCCGAACCCTACCCTGACTTTTCCCTGTGTTCGTACGTATTTTCGTAGTGACGCTTTGTTCGTAGAGGTCTAAGCACGCCCATACTGTACAATTTAAATGGCTCCCCCCGTCTACATTCCATACTAACTTCGTACTATAAACACGCCCCCTCATCGGAAAATATGCAAACAATACGGACGCCCGAATCGCCGCTACGAAAAGGTCTTTGGTACGACCGGAAGTTGTCACTATGCACATGCGCAGTGCGTTTTTTATGGCGATTTTATGCTTACGATCAGCGTTAGATCACCTGCGAGCATAGGTCTGGATCAGGCCCTATGTATCTATCAATATATTGGGTATAGAACATACATTTGTCTCCAATTAAGTAAAAACTGTTATTAAATATTAAACAAAACTGCTCCAGTTTTTGCAATGGACCGGATCCAGACCTCTGTACGTGTTCCATAAATACAAAGGTCTGATAGTCCGCACATAAGAGGGAAGTGACTTCCCCTGTTACTCCCCTCTCACGTGCGGACTTTGCAGCAATTACGCTGCAATACACCAGCCTTAAGTCTCCAATGCGGATCAGCGGTCCGTACGACCAGTCCAGACTGTAAAATTAAAAACCTTGGGTCCAATCCAGACTTAATAATGACAGGCAATTTACGCATGTGGCATGCATAAATCTGGCTATGGGAACGCCATGCGCTTGCGCATGGCAGACGTTACTTATCATAACTGTGATTGTACGTATCTTGTGTGTAACTCCGTACGATAGGACGTGACCACCCTACACAAGCTGAATATACGCATTGTGGGTGGGAGGAGGCATTTCAATTGTACAGTATGGGCTGGGTTAGACATTTACGTACGACAAGGCATTACGTACAACCAGAGATACGCAAGGAAAATGCATACGTAAAACGACCTTAAGTCTGGATCAGGTCTCTTGTTTGTTTAGGCGAGCCCGGCCGTATGGATCTCCTAGCATACAGGATTTCATTATGTAGCATCACATCTGGCACGTGCATGCACAGATGTTACTGTTTAGCTTACTTACACAAAAGGCTTTGGTAAGTAGCCTAATGTACATAGGTCTGGATTCGGTCTAATGAGAACAATTCATACAATCAAAGTAAGACAAATCTTACCACGGTTTTGCTCAAAGTTCTAAGAGTTTCTCCCTATAATAAATATAAAATAATAATTTTAAAAAATCTTAAATTGTAAAAAAAAGAATTTAATAAAATAAAAAAATTCCAAACATAAAATAGCTTTTGCTCTGTAATTCTATAAGAGAATTGTCTTACCAGCACTCCACATGCAAGTTTCAGCACTGGTCCTAGGACTCCAAGTCCTTCCTATAAAATATTGTAAGAATATTTAAACATTTATTTTTAGACCTTTATTTTGGGTTAAAGACAGCTGAAGGGAACCTTAGGGGTCAGGTTATATACAATTGTAATGTGAAAACATATAATGTAGGGCTATATTTCTTTTGTTTGTCTGCTGGGACTCAATTCTATACTGCATTATGCAAGACAATAGAACTGCTAAGCATACTGGCACCTATGTGCAAGAGTAGAGTTTGTTACATAAGCACTGTGCATGTACACACACACATTTGATGATGATGTGTTCTGTGAGTGTAGGTCTGCGGTTTGAATGGCCCTTTTTAAACCAGCCAGTTCCGAACTGACTATCAAAAAGATTGCTTCTGTCTCGCCAAGGAGAAGCAATCGATTATCCCTAGGATGAAAATGCAGCGGAGAATGCTAATCCTTACCCTAACCTTCCATTTCCATCACCATAACCCTAACCGTCCCCTTCCATTACCCTAACCTTCTCATACCTGCAACCTACCTTGGAGTCCCCATTTGCAGCCCCTTTATATATTTTCTGTCACTTACCTTCTCAACTGGCCGGTCACAGTATCTCTTCTTGCGTGTGAAAGAGCTACTGCGGAGGAGATGTGTTCTCTGACGCTGACAGTGCCTGGCTGGCTCTTGTTAATGCGCTGAGGCAGCCAGGCGCTGTCTCTCCTCTGCCGACAGGGGTGACAGTGTGGTGGTTGCATCACCCCCTTTCAAGACTAACACCTGGTGCAGTCTGCACTCCCTGCACCCACCTGTGATGCCACTGCATTTAATATTTTGTTCAACAATACACAAGTGTGCCAGTTTGGGTATATGAACATGAACTTGCTGATGGTGCAAATACATTCCCAGACATTACAGATGCTGGACAGCCTTACCTGTAACTCATAATCACATGTAAACTATGTAGATTTTCCATGTGTCTGCTTTTACAGGTAATACATACAAAAAATAAGGAACTAGCACTACCTCCATCCAGTGTAATAGCAGGGTTGCTGGTCTGTGCATGAACACAATTATAATTGTGGCTAGGGGCCAGATTTACTAAGCTATGGGAAAGGAAAAGTGGAGATGTTGCCTATAGCAACCAATCAGTATTACATACTAGAAAATGTCAGCTGGTTGACATGGGCAACACCTCCTTTCATGTAACTTAGTAAATCTGGCCCTGGGTGTCTGTTCCAGTGCCTCAGGTCCAGGAGGTAAATCCCCTTTCAACCCTTACCGCTTTCTATAGACAGCACATCTGAGGCATATTATTAATCACATATGATCTTGTTGTTAAGAAACCTGGATCAGGGTGTAATTAGTCAATAATTCTTACCAGTAGCTTAAAGATTTCCAACACTAGCTTATCTGCTGTTTCTCCAACTTTGTCAGTAATCTTTTCCTAGAAAATAACAGAATATAATTTCACAAAAAAAAGTATACATTTCTGAAGTTCAAAAATCAATATATTGCAGTCATTAGTTGCTTTGTTTGTGTTGATAATTTTACCCAACTGTGGGGATTTATTTTAATCACTTACAATAAAGTATATAACAGTGCATGTATTTTTTTTTAAATGAAAATAAAATCTGTGACTTTTTACCAGAAATTCCTTAGTACTAAGGATCTCATCCACTGTGCATCCTGCATCTTTCTGTAAACATACAAAACAAACAGTATTAGGAAATGGTATCAATGTATAATAATGACAAACAAAACATTTGACTTTCTGATCAAAGATAAAACATACTTTTTTTGATAAAACGAGGCATCTGAATCTAATCGTATATATTCGGTTCAGTGTTAGTAATGAAATTAAAAGTGATCAGCACATGAGATTGTCATTTTTTGGGTGAAATGGGAATAAATGCCCGGATTCACAGCACCGGACGTATTGCGCGTACATCCTTAAATGACCAATAATAGCTACTACGCATGCGTAGTAACTATTTTACGTAATCTACGTGTCATTTCGTTACTTAGATTGCGTGTATGGGGTCTTAAAGACTGCATACACACAATCCATGTAACAAAATGATACGTAGATTACGTAAAATAGTTACTACGCATGCATAGTCGCTATTATCGGTAATTTAAGGACGTACGCGCAATATGTCCGGTGCTGTGAATCCGGCCCAACATGACTGAGCAATTAATGTTAACTCTCTACTAGAAAAATATGAAGAAAAAAAACTTTAGCACACTGGCCCTGATTCAGATTTAGGCTCAGAAGGGGACTTACGCAAGTCATTTGCGCAAGTTCCCTTGACATGTAACATCAACAAATGCGTGCGCCAGATGTTACGTGCTTTATCTTGCGTAGCAGGGGCCAGCACTTAAGATCCACATGTCTAAGCCATGCAGGCACAGATCTGTGCGATTAAGTTAAGGTAGGGTTCTGGACACTAAAGTGTCTAGAACTCCGTAAGAAGGAGGGAATGCCAGGGGCGTGCACTCCCCTTCTCCGTGCTCCGAGCTCCATGCACTGAATCTGGTCCACTGTCTTTTTCTTTTTGATTATTTCCATTAAGCTTAATATGAAGTTAAATGTTGCATTTTATGGTGGTAGAGTAGCATAGTGACAAAGGCCCTGATTCACAGCTAAGAGTCAAATTGCAAACTTACCTAAATATACATACGTGAAAAATCCACAGTAATGAATCAGAGAAAATAAAGAACCTGATTAATCACTCCCCCTGTGTCGGGAGTGTAGGGCTTTACTGCGTCTATTTAGGTACCTGTTTACTTAATTAGCTGTGAATCGGCCGTGTGTTTAGTTGCTTAAAATTGGTTATGATTCAAAGAAACGTAACTAAACACACTGATTATGATTCTGAAAAGTAAATATTATTTATGTTGTTTTAAAAACAGCAAGTACTCTTATTAACACATGTAAACAAAAGAATCATTAAAAATACAACTTAAAATGCAAAAAATCATGACATACTTAACAAAACACATAAATACATGCTGATTGAAGTTATAAACACAATGATCAACTACATATAGAGTTTTATAAACATTTTAAAAAAAATTTAACTTTAAATATGTTAAAACAACACAAAAATCCAATACAGTTAAATAAGTAAATCTAATGGTGTTTGGTCACAAAATTTAAAGGGAAAATAAACCTTAAAAAAATAAAAACAAAAAATGGCTTTACAAGGTTAAAGTCTTGCACAAAATGTAAAATCAGCATAGGATTTTATGTGAATATGTTCCAAAGTAGATAGTATTGCTACTGAAAAGTGAAAACTCGTTTTAAACCATATGAAATAGTGTGAAAAGCCTAACTTATGAATGTGTGCAATGTCAAAATAATGTAACACAATACAAATTTAATAAATTTATTATTACCAGAGTTTCATGCAGTTGCTTTAAAAATTTCTTGTATAGATCCATATTATTTTCTTTCTGTGACATAAAAAATATAACAAATAAATTAATTATATTATTCTCATTATTCATCATAATTATTTAATAAATATAAAAAAAATCTATTAAACAGACACAAATAAAAAAAAGATTACAGTTAATGTGTTCTTTCTTATCATAATGTAAATCTGAACCTGGACAACCCATCTTCTGATTTTTTGTGCGTATAAAAATTTTGTTTTGCATGCATTCAAGACAGTATATATTGCTTTACCTTTCCTTCCATATACAAACACAGCAAGTCCTGGAGCTTTTTAAGAGTTTCTGGCACATCAACCTACAAATTAGAGGGATGGTTGAAAACTTTGATTGATAGATTTGCAAAGCATAGAACGGAGCCGATTTACACTTGAGAAATATTGTGAACCTACCTAAATATACACATGCAAAAAATCCGCAATACCGTTTCAGAGAAAATAAAGAATCTGATTAACCCCTCTTCCCTGTGTCGGGAGTGCAACATACCTGCATAGAATTAGGTACGTGCAGAATTTATTAGCTGTGAATCGGTTGTGCGTTTAGGTGCTTAAAATTGCTTATGATTCAAAGATACGTAACTAAACGCGCTGATTATGCTTTGGAAAGATACATTTTTTTAAATAAAAACAGCTCGTATTCTCATTAACATATCTAACTTTAAATTTGAATAATAATTACATAATTTACAAAATATATACAGTAAATGCATACTGCATGAAGTTTAACATAAAATGATCCACTACATATAGAGACTTTCATAAAACATTTTTAAAAATAGCATTTTAAATATTAAAATAAAAACAGTCAAATATAAGTAAATGTAATTGTGTTTGTTTACAAAATTAAATAAAAAATAAAAAAAAACCTTCACAAACTCTAAACAAATAATGGTACCTTTTCAATTATTAAAGTCTTGCACAAAATGTAAAATAAGCATAGGATTAAATAAGCAAGCCTTTATTTGTTCAATTTAAAAACACACATCCATTTATTATAAACACGCAGCGGGTGTGGGCTGAACTAAGTAAGAGAAGACGCATGGCCTCACAGCAAACAATACAGTTCTTTAACTTACGAGTGGTCAAGGGCTACTTAACTTTTCCTGTGCCTATGTTAGTTTATTCCTACTTGTGAATTAGTCCTAACTGTTGGAACGCTCATACTCTACATTAGTTAATTTTCATTAAGAGTCTTACCCCTCTAGCCATGCATGCGGGACTCGTTACGTGCTGATGCGTGCAACAGTCCTAAGTTACATAGTTACATAGTTGATGAGGTTGAATAAAGACACAAGTCCATCAAGTGCAACCTATTTTGGATCTCCTGTGATCCCTATCTGTATATTTGAAGTTAATCCATATGAAGCAACCTCCAAACTGTTGCAATCAGAATAAATAAATAAAAATCCCTGCTGACCCAAGATGGGCGTCCTATTTTTCCCCCCTGCTGACCCAAGATGGGCGTCCTATTTTTCCCTGGCTCCACTACTGTCCTTTATTTAAATTTGCGGTCCTGGTAACCCTGGATGTCCTTTTATGCTAAAAATGTATCTAATCCTTTCTTAAACATATCAAGTGAAACTGTCATCACAACCTTTGCTGGCAGTGAATTCCACATCCTGACTGCCCTTACTGTAAAGAACCCTTTCCTTTGCTGGTTTTGAAACTTCCTTTCTTCTAACCTTAGTTGGTGCCCCCATGTCCTGTGTACAGTCCTTGGGGTAAAAAGGTCCTTTGAAAGTTCTCTGTATTGATCCATGATGTATTTGTAAATAATAATCATATCTCCTTAGACGCCTCTTTTCTAAAGTAAACATGTCTAAACTGGCATGCCTTTTCTCATAGTTCAATGACTCCATACCCTTTATCAATTTTGTCGCCCTTCTCTGAACCCTTTCTAGATCCAAAATGTCTTTTTATGGATTGATGCCCAGAACTCAACTGCATATTCGAGATGAGGCCTTACCAATGATTTATATAGTGGCAAAATTACACAGTCTTCCCTTGCATCTATTCCCCTTTTTATGCATGCCAATACTTTATTGGCCTTTGCAGCTACTGCTTGACATTTAGCACTGTTTCTAAGTCTATTGTCCACAAGCACTCCCAAATCCTTCTCTATTAAAGATTCTCCTAAATTTACCCCATTTAATTTATAGATTGCATGCTTGCTTTTGATCCCTAAATGCATAATCTTACATTTATCTATGTTAAACCTCATTCCATTTGGCCGCCCAAATTCTCCAGTTTATTTAAGTCCCTCTGCAGGGACATTTTGTTCAGATTCTATTACCTTACATAGGCAAAAATACTATACTTATACGTACTATAGGCAAAAATGGAAACCTTGCTTTCTAAATCATCACCAAGGTCATTAATAAATTAAAAAGGAGTGGTCCCAGCACAGAACCTTAGGTACACCACTTAAACTTTCCACCAATTAGAAAAAGTTCCATTTATCACAACTCTCTATTCCCTATTCTCCAACTAGTATTTGATCCAAGTACAAATGTTGTTTCCTAGATCCAGTTCCCTCATTTTGTGGACCAATCTATTGTGTGGCACTATATCAAAGGCTTTTGCAAAATCTAAGTAGACCACATCCACTGCACTACCCTGGTCTAAGTTCAAACTAACTTTCTCATAGAAGCTAATTAGGTTAGTTTGGCATGACCTATCTTTCACAAATCCATGCTGATTCCCACTAATTATCTTAGCACATCAAGAAATCCTGTATATTAGTACTTGTACATAGAATACCTTCCAGCAGTTTCCCAACTATTGATGTCATACTTACATGTCTATAATTACCTGGTTGTGATCTTATTTCCTTTTTAAACAACGGCACTACATTTGCTATACGCCAATCCCTTGGTACACAGCCTGATGAAAGTCAGCCGTCAGTGTATGTGAATCAGTCAGCCATGGTTTCCCTGTGTATATTTGGGTTCTGGGCATGCGCCGTTTAACTGATCATAAAAATACTCAAGTAGATTCTACACTTACTTATGTGTGAATATGGTCCAATATGCTTTTAATTTCTAAAATACAGTTTATTTAAGACAATGTATTAAACAAACTTGTACAGTGCAGTTACATGACTCTATCTTTCTAAAATTTAGTTAAATGACTAAACAAGGGCCAGATTAACAATGGGGCCCTGGTTTAGTCATTTAACTAAATTTTAGAAAGCTAGGGTCATGTAACTGCACTGTGCAAGTCCCTCCATCCAGCCATAAACAATTATATGTTACTCTTTATCAGGTGGAGGGGTGTTCCAATATAAATTTGCTACTTTTATGGGCTAAACCCGACTTCAGAACCTGGACCTCATCTTCTCATATGAGGTGTGAAAATTTGTGTGTATAAAATGATTTTGCTTTTGCTTATAGTACAATTAATTTGCTGCTGTATTTTGGAATTCAGCTTGGAAACCTTACCTCTCAGGTGACATATTACATTTGTCACCCACTGTAGTTAAATATGGTTGTCCAAGATGTAGATTTGCTCCTGTTTTTTGCTGTTGCCCCTAATTCTATATTGGCCCATTAATATCTGAGTAATATACATTTTATGCAAACTGACAGGAAATCAAAGAAGCTGCCTGCACTGCTCAATCCCAGGATATGAACAATTTTCATTGGCTGTATTATAACCCTCCATAGCTAACATGGTTAAACATACTGGACTGAATCCTGATTTACACAAAGGGGGCATTTTTCAATTGCTAGGATTGGAAAATGGCCCCTTTTGGTACTGTGGTTCATACTTGGGTGCTGCAGTACAGAGTATACTGATGGAATTTTGGGTCCAAAGGATCCAGATCCATCCTGGTAGTGAATCTGACATAGGGGAATCAAATTATACAGTAAGGGCTGGCTTCAACCTTTAAGTACTATCCACATTTCTGAACCACCCTTATTTTACAGTGTGAAAATATTAATGTAGCGTTGAGCATAAATCCGTACAGGATAGGAGAGTGGCTATAGGATGAAGCAGGCCTGGTCTGAGGTCTGAATCCAGTTCATTATTATCTCCAAAACATTAAATGCCAGAGGTAGACAAAAACATAGATAATTTCCCAACTTATGAGTTATCAAGCCACACATAAATGTATTTAAATATACTTCAATATTACTACAACATGTAAACTAAGTAAAAGGGAAGTTGGAAAGTCATTTATAAGTTCTATTTCATTTATACTATTTATATCTAAAAAATGACCTTAAACACAATACAATACTATACAATTAAATTAAATTACCTGAAGTATTTTTTTAAGACACTCCTTGGGGATAGTAGGTACATCTGCTGCATCTGCAATATTGAGAGATGGGAGGAATGTGGGATCATTGAAAAGTTATAATGAATATTATTTGGAAGGCATAAGATATATCTTACCCATACAAGCAATGACAAGAGTAACAATCAATTGTCTATTACAGTTCTCTTTGCTATAAGACCAATACCAATATGTATTTTCTGGCTATATTGTGTAGAGATGGGTTATTAAAGTATAGGTGTAATACTTTGTAGGTGTTACAGTTTATGATTTCCATTTTAAAGGAATTATTCTATCTATACTAATTCTATACTAATTATTCCATCATTCTTTCCTTGTACAGGAATTGATGTTGCTGTGCACTTTCAGGTTCAGGTTATCCAGTATATGCAGGACAGGTACAAAGTTGGTAATGTATAAAGTTGAATGTGATTTGCTAAATTGAAAACAGCATTAAAACTTTCCAATTTATTGTTAATTAAATGAATTATTCAATTAATTCCCACAATCAAATAAATATGTTGAAGTAATACTGATATTCTCTATAAAATCCAATGTGGTATTAAATCACTGTGCCATAATTCCTTTACCTGGATGTATCACAGGTGAGATAATAACTAAATTACTAACCACTTACCTGGCTTAAATCTGTTTGGAGCAGTGATGCCTGTAATTCCATAGCCTGTGTAATAATAAATTCAAAGAATATATAGGTTTATCTTTTATTGTCTTTGTATTCATTCTCATCTTAAATCATTTACATCAACTTCAATTATTTTTAATGTGCTAAAGTCATATATTAAATGATCTCTTTCTGTATCACATCTATAAATCATAAATGTTTTTATATATGGTTGAAAGAAACTTACCAAAGCCACAGCTTAGAGCCACAAAGAGAAAAACCATTGCAATGTTCATGATGGCAGAATTGCAATATAGAACCTTCTTTCTGAAAATGTAGACAGCGATGAGGTCTGTTTAACAAGCAACAAGATCTATTGCATTTATAGCTTAGGAAGTCACATCTCACTGCCTCACTGACATTAAACATGACCTTTATGACAATGAAGATTGTGAAATGTCCCCATATTTCCCACCATATCAATACTAGGAAACATTCTCAAATTGCCTTCCATTTTGCAATAGGTAACAACTTAGTATTCATTATCATCTGCAGGTGTTGAAAGAATATGAGGACATGTTCATGCATTGTTTGTTGATGTACTTATTTAATATATTTCTGCTTTTATATCTTTCTGTCTTTCTGTCATCTTTATCTTTAATATAGTCAAAGTGAGCTTTAACTAACTTATCGGTTTTGCCAAGAATGACCTACCCTATATCTCTAACAGAAACTTAGTGTTCTATTCAGTGTGAACTAGGAGAAGGGGTTCTGTTAATTTAAACAGTGTATGTTATTTCAATGTAAAATGGGAAAGTAGAAATCATTCAAGGTGAACAGTGGACAGGATCCAGACAAAATGGTTGCTTTCCACTTGCAAACAGCAGGAAACATCTGCATTTTGTGTGTGCGCACATGCTGCACTTCCAGGCTTCCATAGAGGGACAGGAAGTGGATGGCGTGTATGCAAGGTGGAAAGTATTTAAATAGTGCAGAAAGGGTGTATTTCAGTCCTTATGTACTAAACTATACACTTCCAGAGTATACACTGTGTACACTTAAAGGGTTGTTGAGGGATTTATGTTTATATTTTAAACTAAGGCTTGGCGCCAACCCCCATATTTTGGATTTGATTTTACATTTTCAATGTATTTATATTTTGGTTTTCAAAAAAAATCAAAGGTTTTAATTTCGAAAAAATTAATCAAATCAGCTAAAATCATGTCATTTGTGGTATATATTATTCTATATTATTATTAACATCAATAGCATGTATTTCCAGTCATTTCCAGTCAAATTGGACAACCTCACAATATTATTTTCAACAGTATTGTTAAAGGCTGTAGCAGGTAAACTAAACGATAGGGCAGCCGCACCAACACCGGGCAGTGTTGAAGAATAGAGCACATCTATGAAACATAGGACCAGATCCAGACTCCCGCACATACGCATAGCGTGTTGAAAATAATATTGTGAGGTTGTCCAATTTGACTGGAAATGACTGGAAATACATGCTATTGATGTTAATAATAATATAGAATAATATATACCACAAATGACATGATTTTAGCTGATTTGATTAATTTTTTCGAAACTAAAACCTTTGATTTTTTTTGAAAACCAAAATATAAATACATTGAAAATGTAAAATCAAATCCAAAATATGGGGGTTGGCGCCAAGCTCTAGTTTAAAATATAAACATAAATCCCTCAACTACCCCTAAAGTGTACACAGTGTATACTCTGGAGTTCGCCTGTCCGACAGAGAGAGGGAAGAGAACTCACCCTGTCACTCCCCTCTCTCGTCCGGGATATTAGAATTATTACATTTTAAAATTGAGCAAAAATAAGTCATGAAAGCAGGTGTGTGACAATATAAAGTTACTGGCCTCTCTCAAGATGAAAAAAAGATATGTGAACAACCACAATGCTATTATTCATTAAACACTTCTGAAGAGAATTCAGGAGACCAAAAAATATTTATGTGCACTTGAATCTAGTAAAAAATCTGGCTAAGAGCTAGTCTAGCATATGTTCTCATGTGGTCAGTAGACATGAATGTCTTAAAGCTGTGTCTGCCCTGCAAAAATGTGAAAAGATGGAAAAAAAGAAAATAGGCAATATAGACAATATAGATAATAGATTGTAGAAGTTACTCAAAGTAACAATTTTTTATATACGTTTGAAAAAAGAAATAAAAAATTAGACCATGTGATATTATTAGAAGAAAAATTATTGTTTATCAAGTTGGAAATCCCTGGACTCATGACATGACAGTAGATTGCAGGAGTTACTCCAAGTTAAACCTAAAGTATCCCAAAAATCAGACATTCTATTGGCGTCTGATTTCTGTTTTTCTGATTTCTGATTGGCGTCTGGCTTCTCACCCTTTGGGCTAAAAGCTAATCTAGTATACAGTCAGGTGCATAAATATTGGGACATCGACACAATTCTTATATTTTGAACTCTATACACCACCACAATGGATTTGACATGAAACAAATAAGATGTACTTTAACTATAGACTTTCAGCTTTAATTTGAGGGTATTTACATCCAAATCAGGTGAACGGTGTAGGAATTACAACGGTAAAAGGTCTTGAGTTGAGAGATGCGTAGACCTGCTCACCCCGCTCCCGGGGACGCCCGATAAGCGGTATAATCTATTTTTATGTAAATCATCTGCGGTGAGTGCTGTTGGCTATAATCATCATTGTTCAATATATGCCTGCTTGTATGGTATCTATACGGAGACGGCTCTGGCGTCACGGACTTCGGTTCAACCATTGCAATTCCCCACTGTCAGGCTGCTTGCTGGCACCAGAGAGTGAGTGACAACATCTGCACAGTTCTCAAAGCCCCAATTACCGCTATATGTGATACCAGCATTTAACAAAAGCACCTATTATTTTATCAAAGCCTTTATCAAAGAGGACCGATTCACAAAGAGATATTACACCAACGTTTCCTTTATACCCACAGTGATAGGATAATCTCCTACCGTTCGGCCCCCCACAAACCATCTAGGGGAGGTATTCCCTGCGGACACTGTGTATATATTACAGTATGCATGAATATCTTAACATTCAGCCTACAGTTACTACCTATGTACTTATGTACCATCTCCCAATAATACAGTCACTTTTTATTATATGTTTTTATAGGTATAATCTTCTAAATAGGTCTACTATTAATGTGTATCTGCATCATCCATACATAATACTACCTATATATATTTTTTTTAGGTCTTCTTGTGTGTTTTTTTAAAATAAATAATTATTGTTTATAATCCTGAACTGCTTCTAATTTACTTTTAGATATATGCATACATTTTGTATTTATTATTTTTTATTTTATTTTATTTTATTTTTTTATATATTTATTTTATTTTATTTTTTATTATTGTTAAATCCTCCTAGCGCGGCTTTTTGTTTGCTTTTTTTGAAAACAGTTGTGTCCTAGCAGTAGAATGTCCTGGAGAAGCAGAAGCAGGAGACATGTTATGTGCAACATGAGTTCATAAGCATCTCGCAAGTAGCTCTTTGCATTTTCTATGTTGTTCCCAAGATAATTCCTAATCAACTATAATGTTTAATAAAGAATTAAGCAAAGTACATGAATAATTCTTAGCTTAAGCTGCTAGTTATTGTTTGATAATGATCATCAAATTTTCAGGAGCCCATCTCGATCGTTGTCAAGCTGGAAAGGTCAAGTGGGCACTTCTGCAGTCAGCCCCATAGGCGAGGCTGGGGAGCTGACCTTGTGCTAAAACCTATATACCCCAACAGCAACAGAATTGGAACGGCCTACCTTATTAGGCTATAATCATGTTTTCAGTAAGTTAATTTATACTAGTTACCTAACTAATTTGTACATTCCACATATGTGCAGTATAAAATAGCATTACATAATGTTAGTATTACTTGCCCTCTGCTCCTACCAAGAACATCATTATCAGTATGTCTTGGCCTTGAACATCTGGTTTTACACAATATCAATAATGCATTCACATGAAAACGCATTTAAAATGGATAACGGCAGTCATCTGCCCAGACATAACCACACCTTGATTTTATGTGGACATGGTTTAATTTTTTACATCAGGATTAATGAGTACAAGATCCATACTCTGGGGTCTCACCCAAATAGGCAATTCTTAATCAACTATATTTAATGAAGAATTAAGCAAAGTACATAAATACTCCTTAGCTTTGGCTGGCAGTTGTTGCTTGATAATGATCCAGGGGCTCCCGGGCGCCCCAATTGTGATTGTTGTCAGGCTGGAAAGGTCAAGTGGGCACTTCTGCAGTTAGTCCTGTAGGCAAAGTTGGAGAGCTGACCTTGTGCGAAGACCTATATACCCTAACAGCAACAGTTTGAATTCCCTATTTTATTAGGTTATAATCATGCTTTAAGCTAAGTAAATTAGCACTACTTATCTAACACATTTTGACATTCCATATATGCACAGTATAAACTAGCAGTCTTCTTAGGCATCTGGAAAAATTACATGACATAGCACTTAAACCTAGGATCAAACATGGTTGCCATAATATACTGATTATCTCATCCCTCTGCAGCAACTTGCATGGACTTGCTGCGAATGACGTAACAGGGAAGAGGTGCCTAGATGTTTTAAGTCCTTCCCTCTACTTACTTTGGCATTACAAATGGCACAGATGCCTTGACAACTATAGTCGAGATTTGGGTTAAAATATTTGAACACAGATCAGGTGGTTTTTTTTCTGCCGAGTCCTGACAATGAGCACAATAAAAACAACTCAGTGCTAATTGAGATATACTGTGAAAAGCCTATTCAATATAGAATATAGTTTAGCAGCCAGAGGGATGAGATAATCCCTATAAATAGTTACAAAAAAAAAAAAAATAGGAAAAAGGCCCTTCAGGTATATTCAAAATTGTTTAATATGGAACAATAAAAATAAAAATTATATATAAAATATCAAAACATAAGAAATAAAACAATGTATCTAAGTATCACACAACAAAAACTCCTCATTTGCTCCACACAATAACATTGTTGATCAGGCAACTGTAGAGATAAATAATCAATGGTTCAAAAGTTCTCTAGCAATGTTGTGGTCTAGACCAGAAGATGGTTAAACTGGTATGAAAATAAGCACTGTAATGTTCGCTTTTAAAATATATACACCCACAGTGGCTGTGTATAGATGTCTTTGTTAAGTTTAGCTAAAGTAATATAGAGGGTAGACCGAAAGGTATACTTAGCTATAAGTAGCAAGAAACATACAGTTCCTTCAGCATTGCAGTAATGAGATGACCATATCACAAACTTAGTTACTGGACCTCCAGATGACAAATGCCTTCAGCATTAAGTAGGAGGTCAGGATGGTAAGAAAGTAGTGTGGCAGCCTTCAGTTCTGGACCTTCAGAGGATACTATGATGGTATAAGCAAAAGCCGCCGCTTCCTTGGTGTGTCAAATGTAAATGAGCTGCTTTCTTCGATGCAAACATCATCCGCCACATTTCTATTAACTTGTTGTTGTACAACATCTTCACCATCATCTTAATTATTAGTGTCAGATCCACAATGAGCCCCCTCATCCTGTTGCACAATGGCATCCTTTATTTCGAAGTCTATGCCACCAGCATCATTAATTTTACTATTGGTCATCCTCACATTTGAAGAACACAACATTCGTGGACACCCTTACACTCTCCTGTTAACATTTGTAAACCCACAATTATTTTTTGTGGGGCCTTAGTTTTCTCTTTGAGCACGAATTTGCCAGCTTTACAGGTGACTGATACATGCCTGACAATAGCTTTTGCACTGGGGATTCTAGTGTGTGTTACAATACTAGCAGGACCAGCACACACAAATAAGTCTTACCTTGTCACTGTGTTTAGTGTATGGTATGTTGGAATTGTGACATCTGTCCATAGTCACTTTTCCACTCAGCCTCTGTGCTGAGGTTTTACAAAGGAGGATAACAATTTTTGCCTTTGGTAGTGCTATCTCTTATAAAGTCTTCTTACCAATGGACTATTTTTAGTATTACATGTTAAAGAAGTACTAGGAGGACTGCCTGTTCCAGCACTAGTAGTGTAATGCACCTGTTCTGTAGACTGCTCCGTTACGGATTTTTTAAAATAAATATACCAGGAGGACCCTGTGAAGATTGCTTGCTACAGAATGATATAGTAGTGTGTATGGGCCTGATCCAGACCTACGCTGGTGTGCGTACCGTACTAACGTTGACCTACTTTTGAGGCACGGCAATAGGAATTCCCCTTGGTCGTACTTAGTTTTTGCTTGCATACGCTCGGCAAACCCTACCCTAAATGCCTCACCCCACCCTTGGCACGTAGTTACGGAATTGTTAAGGCAGGCACGCCCCCTCCAGCGTTAATACAAAGCTAATACACCCACGGCTCATACGCTCAGAATTTCTCAGCGTAACAAAGCTAATACACCCACGGCTCATACGCTCAGAATTTCTCAGCGTAAAATGTGTCCCGCACATACGCAGTTAGTACAAAAAGGCGTTTTTACACTTACGATCGGCATAAAACCGCACACCAGTGTAGGTCTGGATCAGGCCCTATATGTGACAAATTCTGTTTTTTCACAGGAGGAAAGGAGTTTTCTGTATGCAGGGGCGTCACAACTTTTTGTTTTTGGGAGGGTGAGAAATTAGCCCTCCCACTGTCTCCCCCTCTCCTCTAGATGCGCCCCCCCTTTGTTGTGTATTAAATGCGTTTGTGTCACAGCAAAGGGGGTGTGGCTAACTCATTGTGGGAGTGTCCAAGTCATTGGGGGTGTGGTCAACCCAGGGCCGGCCCTAGCCAACCGAGGCAAGATTTTGGCTGGTGACCCTTAGCAGAAAATCCTTAACTGCACAACTTTTCCACAATAATGTAAATGAGGTATAATTTTTATTATAAACGCTTAGTTATAAAGCGCCACAAATTGTCAACATTCACTCAGTCCTTGCCCCTATAGGAGCTACATACTAAGGTCCCTAACACATATATACATTAGGGTTTATTTAGTCAGCAGCCAATTAACCTACCATATATTTTTTCCCCATCTAATACTATATCTACTGACTTCTCAATACAATAAAAAGAGATTTATAGTGACCACAATCCAATACAGAGTACATCCTAGTGCTCAAAACCCAACAGAGCCTTTCTGCCCCCTCCTTATGTCAATACATTGTTTCTGCCCCCTCTGTGTACCCATGCAGCCTTTCTACCCCTCCTTATGTCCATACATTGTTTCTGCCCCCTCTTTGTGTGCCCATGTAGAATTTCTGCCACCTCCTTATGTCCAACCATTGTTTTTGCCCCCTTTTTGTGTCCATCTATTGTTTCTGCTCCCTCTTGTGTCCATCCATTGTTTCTGCCCCTCTCTTTATTCATCCATTATTTCTGTCTCCTCATTGTGTGCCCATCTGATGTTTCTGTCCCATCCTTGTAGCTACCCATTGTCCCCTCCCCCCCCTCAGTATTCATCATACTGTGCCATCAGCCGACCCCCAGTATTTACAATAATGTCCCTTCAGCCTCTACCCTTTTCCTTCCCTTCCTCCTCCACAGCGCTCTTTTTGTAAGCAGGAAGCGCACATACAGGATGTTCCTGTATGAGCTGCTGCAGCTGTTACATATAGCAATACTTTATATAATTAGAATTAAATGTTTATGTGATCAAATCCCTGAAGAAAAGATTCTGATACATCTGTACTGGTCCATATTATCTGGACATCTGTGCATTTGGATTTGTACCTCTCTTATTTGCACAGATGGACTTCCAAAAGCCATGTGCTGCACAGAATTGACAGGATGTCCAAAATTCTGGATCAATACACATTAAGCACAGGATCCAGATTACTTTTCCACTCAATCAATACGAGCTATTCATAACATCTGTAGGTTATCCTTATTATATTTACATTTAAAATGGAGGTATGTATGGAGAGATGGACAGATTCATTTTTTTCTCATACCTTTTTGCTCATTTTGGGCTGGATTTACTAAGTGGCGTATTAGTCAGCGATTTTAAAACACCACACATTGCCGCGCCAACATGCCAAGGGTTAAGGTTTACTGCGCCATGTATTGTGGTATATTATGATCCCCAAATAAAGTCAACTACCCTTTGAATGCAATAAAAACATTAAAAATAATAAAAGACAATTTTTTACTTACAGAAGTCTTCTTTCTTTTAATGTCTTCATTGGTCGCATGCTGGTTGTCTGTTCTGAAGAGTCACATTTTGAATAAGCAGCAGGGAGGTCCTTCTTCAAATTCTTCCCTCCGCAAAAGCTAGCTCTGTCTTGGTCCCTTATTTATACCCTCCGACAGTGTGGGAATAACACAAATTGGAGTATAGATCAGAAGTCTAGAGTGGGCAGCATGTGTAGGGTATGCCTATACTGTACACTTTGCATGCCTTCCCCGATGTGCTTGCACCTGTGTAATGTGCTCCACTAATGCATTGTATACTTGCTATTAGATCTGTTCCTGCAATATAAAATTACTATTTTAATGTGTAAAAGTAGTAAATTATAAATTACTTAAAGATATCAAAAACAGGACTTGTTACAGACAATAACCAATGCAATTCCTTAATGTAGATTTATTTAATTTTAATTATTTTTAAATCTACATTATAAACTTCCTGCTTTCACAAAGAAAGTTAATGGACGTCTTAGATATTTTGGCAGTCAGATAGTACGACCATATTATCAGTATTATCATTTTATATATTTTTTTACATCATATTAATTAGCTCTTTACAATTAAACAGTACTTCAACCTCTGCTGCATTACAGTCTAATTCCCTAACACACACGCTTACAGTGGGGGCGGGGCGGGAGCAGATCTTGAACGGGATGGAGCTTATTTGTCACGTTTTCGGGCTCCAAAATGTTGGGAGATATGCTAATACACCCCACATGTATTACACATATTGGAAACCCTCCTTTCAAAATACTGCGTTTGCCACTGTGCCCCAGCATCAAAAACCCATCAGAAACCCTCAAAATATAAGTCTGTAACTTTCAAATCCAGAATCCTTTCTTTTGGGTCTTTCTTTTTGAAAATCCCAGTTGTCAACTGGAGGGTATATATACAATACTGTGTATCAAATTATTGTACACATAATAAAAATGGCAAAATTATTAAATTTACAGAATAGATCAATCATCTTTGAAGTCCATAATCAATTGTTTCATTGTTTCAAGGACATCTGCAGTAACTGCACCAACTATACTCCCGATCCCATTGCAGATGACACAAAGACATGTGACAATGTAGACACACCAGGAGGGGTACACAAAATGAGGGATGATCTAGGTAGCAGTTTAATGGTAAAAAAAAAGCAAAATCATGCACTTGGGGCACAAAAACCAAAAAAGCTCAATATATCATTAAGGGCACTACATTAGAAACTACTGAGGAATAAAGGGATCTAGGAGTTATTATTTCATGTGACTTAAAGGTAGCCAAGCAATGTAACAAAGCAATGAGAAATGCAAGTCAGATGCTTGGTTAGGGAGAGGAATTAGTAGCAGAAAGAGAGAAGTAGTAATACCCCGTTAAAGATTGTTGGTATGACCTCACCTAGAATACTGTATTCAGTTCTGAAGGCCATATCTCCAGAAAGACAAATACATTAGAGACTGTGCAAAAGAGAGCAACTAAAATAGTCCATGGCCTGTGTCACAAAACATACCAAGAAAGGCTGGAGGAACTAAACACGTATAGCTTGGAGCAGAGAATGGAGAGGGGGGATATGATAGCAGCTTTCAAATATATCAAGGGTTGTGACTGGGTAGTGGAGGGTGGCATTTTTCCAAGGAAGAGTTGTAATAGAACACGGGGTCATGAAAATAGACTGGAGGGTGATAAATTCAGAGGAAATGTGTGGAAAAATGACTTCACTAAAAGGGTCATAGATAAGTGGAATAGCCTCCAATCTGAGGTGGTTGAGGCTAACACAGTAGAACAGTGTAAACATGCTTGGTATATAAGGATATACTAAATCTTAAACTAAATTGAGGATAAATAGGGTCTAGGGTCAGTATAGTTTTAAATAAACAACTGGGCAGACTGGATGGGCCATGTAACTGTTATCTGCCATCACTTTCCATGTCTCTACCCCGCCCCCCCCCACACACACAGAGGAGAGGTATTTTGATAGGAACATGTCCTGTAACAAGAAGGGTGTTACGCTGCTGACCCTCTGGGGTGTGAAGTCTAACCACTGGATGGTATTCGCCTGAGCCCCTCATGGTGGGGATGGACTTGACTGCAAACAGGTGGCAGGTAGCGGCCCCCAGGGGACAGCTACATACAGGGAGGTACTAGTAATAGGTGGCAAAGGAGCCAACCCAATAAACAAATATGAGACAGATGGGATATAAGACCACAATAAACAATATAAAAGTAAAGTACTATAAGCCCACAGGAGTGAAAGGCTGGAACAAAGGTGCAGGAGGTAGCAGAGTAAACTGAAACTCAGGGTGCTAGGGAATTGACACATACCTACATAGAACAAAGGCTGGAAGCTGAGAATTAGCACCGATGACACTAAGTGCCAAATGATAAATAACAGCTGATTGCTGAAGGAGTACAGTACCACAATAGAACACAGTTTGAAACAGGTAAGACACTGTAGCTATGCAGGTGGAAAGGCATGCTTGTACTACAAGATAGACAGGAATGTCATGTAGGTGAAACGGGTAAGCGCCCCGTGCCGGTGGTGAATCATACAAGATTTCAGGATACAAATGGAAAGCAGTTTAAACAGTAAAGTAAACTGTACTAGTGCAGTAGGTAAAGCACAGGGGTGGGTCAAGATAGGAAGAACCCTGCAGGTAAGTCAAATAGGTAGCAAATGTCTAGAGAATCACTGCCATTGACCATCACTCACTATAGTAAAACCAAATCCCATTGCCTAGCAACAAGCCAGGCCAGTCACAAACCAGATTGCTAATGCTAGAAAGCATTCTTTTGCTAGGTTGGCCATCTCTGTACAAGCTAAAGCAGGTACTGCATGACAGTCACAAACTAATGCACTGGGCATTTCATTGACCCTGGTTGATGACTCAATAGTAGGGGGTCCTTGGATGCAGGTGCTCATGTACCCATCCTTCACAATGTTATTTAAAGAATTGTTACTAATATAGTAGATAGTATCTTATGACTATGACATTATGATGTTATGACCTTTGGTTATAAAGGATCACATAGTAGGAGAACTGCGTGGTGTAAAGTAAGCATTCCCAGCAGCAACCATGGTACAGGCTGTACCAGGAGTGGAAAGCAGTGTAGAAACGAATGTGTTTGCTGATTTTACTTTAAAGAAACATGATATCAAAATGAATTTAGAGTAATGCCAAGAAAAATATTGAATATCAACAAATACTAAAATCAAACCTGTTACACAATCAAATTCAACGTGTGGATTTAATCACTTGTCATACTGCTAAAACATAATTCCATTTCCTTTCACAAATGTTTTTATATTAATTCACTTTATATGATACTGCACATTGAATAACAATGTAATTTATTGTTACTATTTCATTATGTACACATATCATTACAAAGATACTTGACTTGGATTATATTTTGTTAAAGAAAAACAAACAAGGAAAGAAGTAAAGAATTTATGAAATGCCCTATTTATTTCACTCCCTGTGTACATAAGAGAGATTTTTATAGTAATCTGCATACCTCAGACGTTAATAATGTTCAAAAGGACAAGTCTTCATTTTGTTACTATTTTCTATTTTTATTACTTACATTATATACTAATGTAATTAAAAATGTAATTACTATAAAG
Organism: Limnodynastes dumerilii; assembly: GCA_011038615.1. Classification (NCBI taxonomy): domain Eukaryota; kingdom Metazoa; phylum Chordata; class Amphibia; order Anura; family Limnodynastidae; genus Limnodynastes; species Limnodynastes dumerilii. Next base: position 65,442 of record WWET01002753.1, on the reverse strand, counting down.
AGATGTATGGCCAATCCAGACTTCAGTAAGACAGGGGACTTACATACATCATGGAACACAGGATCAGGTCGCTGCGCTCCATTCGTAATTCAGTTCGCTGTTCCAAGGCGGGCCCACACACCATGCATATGAGATACCCATGGTGGGTGGGCTTTGATATTTAAATAGCAACACCAGGACACACCTACTAAAATAATAGTTACTATTAAATAGGTGCAAGACCATATAAATACAATATAGAAATGCTGTTAGGGTATATAATCCAAACAGGAGGGTCAGCACTCCAAATATCAATAGAAAAATATGCAAATTTTATTGGTAGTTCACCAAGCAACTATATATAGCAGCCAGGGACATATTTCAACGAATTCATAATTAACAAGCAGCCTAATCAATGCAAGATGAATTATTGAAGTCAATTAAAAAAAAAGAACAATTCATATGATATATGTGGTCTACAATATACATCAGGGCTTTCTAAAAAGGCAAGGAAAAGGCAGTACTCAACATCCAGTGTGATAGACAAATAGTTCAGAGGTCCCAGCTCAGAAGTTCCGACAGTTGTTTCGGCATATTGCCTTAGTCATGAGAGTTGAGGTAGCACGACACAACCTGCAGTGGTCCTGGCATATAATACAAAATTAAATGACTTGCTTTTTTTTTTACTATTTATTGCATTGATATATATACTAGTCTAAAGCCAGTCATAAAGACGGGAAAAAATTGGGTTAAACATTTTAGGCTTGGGTGAGTGTTGGGGATTGTGGTGACTGGTGGGACACTTTGTTGCGGGGGGAACTTTTTAGGAGAGAAATTCTGCTCCCAACCGCTGCACATGCTCAGTAGCATCACAACGGCGTGAACGCTACTGCACATGCGTATAACGGTGAGGAGCAGAATGGCTTTTATATAGATAGATTACAGAGTGATTCACCTTTAGAGGGGTCTGAGTAAGGGCAGGTGTAGGGGGCACCCCCTTGGCTCTACTACCCGAGTGATTAGCTGCCAGGAGTATCGGAAGCTACATTTCTATGGTGTGTGCGGCTCTTGTCTATCCCTGGGGCGTATATTCGGCACTGAGTTGCGGTGGCCCCGTCTACTGGGACAGCGGGTTCGTGCTGTCTCTCCAGGAGAGCTGAGGTATACATCGACTTCTGCAATACCATTTTTGCGGTGGCTCCGTTTACTGGGACAACGTGCCTGTGCTGATTCCCCAGGAGGTCCATACCGATTTATTGTGCAAAACCCTCCACTCTATCACCACGTTCACACTGGTAACGTATACACCTGATAAGGACTATTGTGAATGACTGTGTCTCTTGCTGCAGCATTTTAAAACGGAGATATTGGAGCTTCACTTGTATTCTGCTTGCTAGCTCATATTGGCCATATTGAGGATTTTAACAAGTGTAATCTATTCGGGGACGCCCGTTACTTTGTTTCAAACCATCTAATCAGTAGCTAACCAGCCATTAAAGGAGCAACATTGTCCTACATCCGTGCCAGGATTCTTCTAAGCAAATATTATATTTTAGCTACTTTTGCAACTGGATAGTGCTATTTATATTTGTCACAGCTGTATGTGTTTTGTATGAATTTATTTTATATTTTTCTAATGACCCACATTACCTGATATCTTGATCTATTTAATCTATTTTCTAATAAATTTATTTTTACACTTTGAGCGCTTATCTTATTATATTTGTGTTTTTTTGAGAGGGGCTTTCTCACCCCTATAAGTGAGCAGCCTCAGTGTATTTTGGGACCTCATTAGAGGAGGTAGCTATACTTGCAGCGCCCATATGTTGCACTTTATCTTGTTAAACACACAGTAGGTATTGGCTGTACTTACATCTTCCAGGATGTGGGTCGGTTTCACCGCCTGGACCCTGAACTTTCTGGAGCTCCAGATGGGTGTTTGGGACTTCACCACTTCACTGTCTGACAGCCAGATAACGGTCTCGAAGTTGTCTCCCAGATCAGTGCGTCCGCCTACTGATCATTCTTGCCCTGCAGGAGCAGCCCCAAGGAGCATGGGTAGTCTGGTAGGCTGCGGAGCCCCAGACCTGTGTCAACCCCCAGGTCCTGATAGGTGTGCAGCAGCAGCAGCCGCCGGGTGTCAGCTTCCTGTAGTAGCAGGAGATCAAGGAACTCGGGCTACAGTCATGTGATGTCCACCCTCCAGACGAGGATTTAAAGGGCCTCTTTGTGCAGTCCCTGAGTTCCCTGATCTCCTGCTACCCCGGGGAGCTGACACCCAGCGGCTGCTGCTACACACCTGGTGTATCCTCAGCGCAGAGTGAATGGTGGGGAACTTTGGGGGCAGGTCGGGGGATGTAGTGAAAGGTGGGGCACTTGGGGGGCATTCTCAGGAGAACAATTCTGCTCCCAACTGCTGCACATGTGCAGTAGTGTCACAATGGTGTGGATGCTACTGCGCATGCTGGTGAGGAGCAGAATGGCTTTTATATAGATAGATTACAGACTGATTCACATTTTGTGGGGTGCAGGGTCTGAGTGAGTGCAGGGGTTGAAGACAGTTAGTTTAGTGCAGGGCTCATATGTGGGTCGAGGTTTGGGGCAATTAGTGGAGGAAGAGTCTGATTGAGGACAGGGCATGGGGGCAGTTAGTGGGGTGCAGGCTTTGGGTGGGGAAAAGGATTGTGAGGCAGTTAGTGGGGTGCAGGGTGTGAGTAAGGGCAGGGTTTGGGGGCAGTTAGTGGGGTACAGGGCTAAGGTGGTGGTAGTTAGTGGGGTGCAGGGTTCGGTGAGGGCAGTTAGTGGGGTGCAGGCTTTGGGTGGGGAAAAGGATTGGGGGGCAGTTAGTGGGGTTCAGGGTCTGAGTGAGAGCAGGGGTTGGGGGCAGTTTTTGGGGTGTAGGGTTTGGGGGCAGTTAGTGAGATGCAGGGTCTGAGTGAGAGCAGGGGTTGGGGCAGTTAGTGGGGTGTAGGTAGGGTTTGGGGGCAGTTAATGGTGTGCAGGGCCTTAGTGAGAGCAGGAATTGGGGGCTAGGTCTGAATGAGAATTGGGGTTTGCTTGAGTAAGTGGGGTGCGGGGGTTTTGGTCAGGTAGGGAGATGCAGGGTTCAGGTAGGGGCAGTGGTTTGGTGGCAGTTATAGGGGTGCAAAGCTTGGATGGCAGGAGGTGTTGGGTGCAGTTAGTGGGGTGCAGGGTCTGAGTGAGAGCAGGGGTTGGGGGCTAGGTCTGAATGAAAATGGGGGTTAGGGTGAGTAATTGGGGTGCAGGGGTTTTGGGCAGGTAGTGAGATGCAGGATTCAGGTAGGGGAAGTGGTTTGGTGGCAGTTAAAGGGGTGTAGAGTTTGGATGGCAGCAGGTGTTGAGTGCAGTTAGTGGGGTGCAGGGTCTGAGTGAGGGCAGGGGTTGGAAGTAGTTAGTGTGGGCACTGTTTAAGTGAGGGTAGCGGCAGCCCACAGGAGAGCCAGTGCCACTCACTAAACACACCCCTCTGTCACAGTGGCAGCTTACATACAGTTAAGGTAAGGGGGAGGAGCCAGAGGAGTGTGTGTGGTGAGCAACGCTGGTTCTCCTGTGAGCTGCATCTGCTCTCAGGTCAGCACAGATGCTGTGACAGCGGCAGCGAACCTACAGTTAAGGCAATGAGGAGGAGCCACACAGGCCACGTGATGACTCCTCCCCCCTTCCCTTAACACTAGACATGCTGCCGCTGTCACATAGGGGTGTGTTTGGTGAGCGGCGCTGGCTCTCCTGTGCGCTGCCCCCACCCCTCCAGGCCGGCTTCCGCTGTAATGCTGAAGAGGTGAGCAGAGATATGAAGGGGGGGGGGGGGG
>WWET01002752.1:207668-219715 GCA_011038615.1 Limnodynastes dumerilii | reverse complement strand
ATACATACATACATACATACACACACACATACATACATACACACATACATACATACATACATACATAAACACACATATACACACATACATACACAAAAAGAGCTGTGCTCAGATTATTAAAGTATTAAGCTTTCATTTTAGGGTTTTTTTAAACTGATTTATTAAGCAATTTCAACAGTTATACATAGTAAGTACCAGGGCCGTTACTATGGGTGTGCGATGGGGGCGGCCGTACAGGGCGCAAATCTTAAAGGGGCACCAATAAGTTAATATTCATGGTTAAATTGGCTTGGAATTCAGGGTCAGGGGGCTCCAATTTCCATTTTGCTCCTAGAGCTAAAATTTCTAGCTACGGCTCTGGTAAGTACAATGTTACATAGACTTTGGTATGCAAAGTTAGACAAAATATTACAGCTACTGTACATAGAGTGTCTCAAAGACCAACATAGATGAAACAATAACAAGGAAAAATGGGGGAAGGGTGAACGTCACATGAGTGGTGGGGGTGGGTGGAGACAAGGGTTTAGATTAGGGAAATTTGGTGTGGAGTTTGAGGTTTAATATAGAAGCCATGGTGACCAGATAAGCTTAAATTTATCTTCCTTTCCCTAAGGTAATGTGTGATTCATTCCATGCGGGCAATGTGCCATATCGAAGAATAGAGGGCGGACAAGGGGGATGGCTCACTTTTTTCCAAAATTTAGCAATAACACATCTAGCAGCTGCCAAGACATGGCTAATTCATTTTTGTGAGAGTCGGTTTAGATCCTCTACAGGGTAACATAGAAAGAACACCCAGGATTCTTTTATGATTGCAATGGACAACAGGGATGATAAAAGAGCTGCAACTTCGTCCCAGAAGCGCAAAATCTTGGGACACGTCTATGAAGGAAAGTAGCCCTCTGTACGCAGCTTCACCAACACGCAGGTGACACATCTGGATACATTTTGATTAACTTATCAGGAGTGTGCTACCACCTGTAGTATATTTTATACACGTTTTCCTTAAACAGAGTAGAATTAGAGCAGGAGGAGGCCGCCTCTCTAATAGTCTCTCAGTATTCCTCATCTGGAGAAGGTCCCAGATCTCTCTCCCACTCACGTTCATGCCTAAAACCTGCTTCTAGAGTGGAGTCCAACAAGAATTTATATAGTGACATAGGCGTCGGAACTGGGGGGGGGCATCTCACCAAAATATGAGGGGGGGCAGCACCAGGCCCGGCAGAGGAGAGGCACGGAGATCACGGCGGAGACCGGCTGGCAGCTGAGCTCATACAAGCGATTCTAGTATGAGTTGTGCTGAAGTTACATAGAGCAGCTGATGTCAGCTGCTCTGTGTAACTACCACAGACGCTCATACAAGACCTTCCTGTATGAACGTGAAGGAAGAGGAGAGTGCAACGTGGAGGAAGAGGTAAGGTGAGGTAAGGTAAGTAAAAAATCATGATGAGGGGCTGGTGGTGCATAATGGCAGTACTAGTGTGGGGGGCCGGTGGCGCATAATGGCAGTACTGGGGGGGCTGATGGCGCATAATGGGTGTACTAGGGGTTAGGGTTAGACTTATAGAAGGTGAGTGCTAAGGTTAGGCTTATAGAAGGGCAGGGTTAAGGGTAGGGGTAGGATTATAGAAGATGAGTACTAAGGTTAGGCTTATAGAAGGGGAAGGTTAGGGTTGGGGTTAGGGTTAGACTTATAGAAGATGTGTGCTAAGGTATGGATTAGGTTTATAGAAGGGGAGGGTTAGGGTTAGACTTATAGAAGGAGAGTGCTAAGGTTAGGGTTAAGCTAATAGAAGGGGAGGGTTAGGGTTAGACTTATAGAAGGTGAGTGCTAAGGTTAGGGTTAGGCTTTAAGAAGGGGAAGGTTAGGGTTAGGCTTATAGAAGGGGAAGGTTAGGGTTAGGCTTATAGAAGGGGAAGGTTAGGGTTAGGCTTATAGAAGGGGAAGGTTAGGGTTAGGCTTATAGAAGGGGAAGGTTAGGGTTAGGCTTATAGAAGGGGAAGGTTAGGGTTAGGCTTATAGAAGGGGAAGGTTAGGGTTAGGCTTATAGAAGGGGAAGGTTAGGGTTAGGCTTATAGAAGGGGAAGGTTAGGGTTAGGCTTATAGAAGGGGAAGGTTAGGGTTAGGCTTATAGAAGGGGAAGGTTAGGGTTAGGCTTATAGAAGGGGAAGGTTAGGGTTAGGCTTATAGAAGGGGAAGGTTAGGGTTAGGCTTATAGAAGGGGAAGGTTAGGGTTAGGCTTATAGAAGGGGAAGGTTAGGGTTAGGCTTATAGAAGGGGAAGGTTAGGGTTAGGCTTATAGAAGGGGAAGGTTAGGGTTAGGCTTATAGAAGGGGAAGGTTAGGGTTAGGCTTATAGAAGGGGAAGGTTAGGGTTAGGCTTATAGAAGGGGAAGGTTAGGGTTAGGCTTATAGAAGGGGAAGGTTAGGGTTAGGCTTATAGAAGGGGAAGGTTAGGGTTAGGCTTATAGAAGGGGAAGGTTAGGGTTAGGCTTATAGAAGGGGAAGGTTAGGGTTAGGCTTATAGAAGGGGAAGGTTAGGGTTAGGCTTATAGAAGGGGAAGGTTAGGGTTAGGCTTATAGAAGGGGAAGGTTAGGGTTAGGCTTATAGAAGGGGAAGGTTAGGGTTAGGCTTATAGAAGGGGAAGGTTAGGGTTAGGCTTATAGAAGGGGAAGGTTAGGGTTAGGCTTATAGAAGGGGAAGGTTAGGGTTAGGCTTATAGCCAAAACCACGCTGCACACAGCACGGGTTCAGCTGGTCCCTCTCTGTACTATTCCCTGCAATAGATGCTGCTGCAGATCTATGCACTATGCTGCTCTGACAGCTTTGAAGGTATACTTAAAGCTGTCAGAGCAGTTTTATACATAGATCTGCAGCAGCGTCTATTACAGGGATAGGGAGCCATTCATCTTGCTGATTGGCTCCCTTAAAATATCGGGCTATTTAAATCAAGTATGTCTAAAAATCCAATAATCGTACCAGAGCATTTCTGGTGCGTTTATTGGACGTTTTAAAAATTGATCTTGGCCATTAACTAGAGCAATTTTTGGCCCGATCACACGATAATTGGGTGTTTGGGCCGATAATCGCTCTAGTGTATGGCCAGCTTAAATGTGGATGATCCTGGATCCTGACATGGGGCTGTATCCAGACTTAAGTAAGTGAAATGAGTTACTCCTGGGCTAAACCATGTTGATTGCAGGGGAGTCATATTTCATCTGTTGCAAACAGTATTAGAGTTGAGAGATGATGTTTCCTATCCCAAGTCTAAATAACAGTGTAATAGTAAAGCTGGTCAGTATCTGTGTGCAGTAAGCAATTCAAAGATATATCCCTGCATGCAAAGAATACTATTAACTTGAAATTACTTGAAATTAACATGGTTTAGCCCAGGAGTAACTAATTTCAAGCACTTACTTAAGTCTGGATCCAGCCCATGGTGCGGAGCATACGGGTTGATGAAAGACATTCCTCTGCCTACTCTGAATGCCTATGGATTAATAAACTGGAAACAATTTAATAAGTATGGGCTGATATTTTTCTATTGGTTCGTTATTTTACCTGCCTCCAGGATCATCCGCATTCATTCATTTTCTGCTATGTTGCTTTTTTGCATCTTATTTTTGTTGACAATTTTTTTTTGTTGTTGCTTTTTTTGTGTTAATGATTTGGTTTTGAGACTTGCGTTGTATATTAAAGTGCTTATAGCACTGGTGATTAAAGTGTGACTTTTTTTTTTCAATTTGGTGTTCTGACTGTGGCCATTGATTTTCTGTGTTTACTTGTGTCTGAAGATATTTGTAACTAATTCTCTGACTTTTATTTTAAAGACAGAGGTTCATGATTAGTAACTGAGTAATGGCGAGAGTGCCAGGCCATGTTGTGTTTTTTGTGCAAATTCCCCTTGCTTTGTGCACCTGCTGTGTATATTACTTTATAAACGGATTTGTAGCGGCCTCCATTTTGGATCTTCTCCCTGTGATCACTAATCCCTCATCCACTGAAACTTCAGGGGCAGTTAACATTACGCTTGTGTCAGTCGTGTAAGTGAGCAAGAAGGGGGAGAAGGACGGCACAGGGTCACCCCATGGATAAACCAGTGGTTTCTCCTTCATGCCACTTCAGTTGTTATTAAAAAAAACTTTTTAACATCGGGCTGATTCCCTCTCATAGTTAATAAAATATAAAAAAAACAAAAAACCAGTAAGATGAAAAATAACTGTAAAAAGTAAAATATCAACGAGCCATTGAAATTTCACCTGCCCTTTATAATATCAAATAAGACAACTCCATGTCTGTTATTTAAAATATATAACCTTGTATGACAAATAAGCATAATAAACATAAGTCATAGACAGCGGGCTGGATCCAGACTTAAAAAGGAGCTTAAAATTTAGAGAGGAAGGTAACACCTGGGCAAAGCCATGTTGATTTCAGGGGGAGTCAAGTCAATTGTATTTTTTGCATGCAGGGATATATCTTTGAATTGCTTTCTGCACACAGATACTGACCAGAAACATCACTTCTCAACTCTAATACTGTTTGCAACAGATGAAATATGACTCCCCTGTAATCAACATGGTTTAGCACCTATCTCCAGGTTTTTGGACTTCTTCCTCAAACCTCTCATATAAATTGAAGACACATTCCTGAAGGACACCATGCAATTATTGCGACTAGTGAGAAACCAGACCGATCTCACAGAGAACCTCCTGATGTGTAGTTGATGTCAATAGTCTTTTCACCAGTATCCCATATGCCGAGGGGATAGCAGCCACTGGGAATCTTCTTGATAGTAACCACAACTACATGGGACCTCCTTAATCACTCATACTACAACTCTTAGGATTGATCTTGACCTGCAATTATTTCTGTAGCTAAATGTTTTTGTCAAATGTGGCCCCTATATATGTAAATACATTCATGTTCAGTTTAGAAAATCTGCTTTTTCTGAACAATCCCATGTGTGCAGGCAAAATCTCTTTTTATAAACGATACATATGATGCCATCATATTCTGGAAGTGAACTAAAGAGAACTTCACTGCTCTTATGGAAACCATCAACCAAATGGACCTAAATATAAAATTTACATTTGAATGCGACCTGACGTCAATACATTATCTGGACGTAAAAATGACAAAAGAGCACCTCAATGTATAACAAATCAACAGATGAAAATACCATTCTTCATATAAAAATCTACAATAAACCAAAACAGAAGTAATGGCAATCTCTAGTCTTCCAGAATTCTAATCCAGAACTTAATTTCTAGCTTTTATGTGGCTATGAAGCAAAGGACATATTATGCAAAAATGAAATTACTACAGATAGAGACCCAAATCCTTTCTAAGATATAAACCAGGGTGTTATAAGTGTACAGGCTGTACCCCATGCCAATATCTTGATACTGTGAGGATCCACAAACGCAAATAATATATACAATTTGTCATGTCCTGCACCACAAAATTTATGATCTACATTATGAAACGTCCTTCTCTACATGGGAAAAAATACCAGAACCATGAGGGAATGGATGGCACTTCACCGAACAGCTATCAAACAAGCCATAGAGAGCAAGACATTTTCACATCAACATAAAAAACATTCCCTGAATGACCTGAGCTATATGGCCATTGACTGTATCCCTAACCTTAATAGAGGTGGGAATAGAGAAAAACTTACTACAAAGAGAAAGTCTATGGATCCATAAATTGAATAACCCTAGTGGACTGAACCAGATGTTACCTTTAAATTGCTTCTTATTAATGATTTATAACTATTATTATTGTTTTTGCAAATGTTCATTTTCTTTTGCAACTGACTACAGATTAAAGGACGGACAGTCTTGGCAAATATTCACCAAGGCTCACCTTAGGTTGCACCATACAACCTTACTCATTAATTGGAATGTAAAAGATAACCAAACTTTTCTAGAAACCAGACAACATGACTTCAGCACTCCTTGAATTAGTTAGTCAAATTTTTCTATAAATATTTAAGTACGTGTAACGAGTGTTTTTCTAAGGTACATTTTTATGCCATATAAACACTGATAAACCATTTAAAACACTGCAGAGTATTGTTGTATGAGACTATGCTGCACTGTTGATGCATGTGTTGTTGCATTTGTCGTGATAATTGGAAGGTCAACAATTAACCTATCTGCACTGAATGGCCAACAGGTTTAATTCATTAATTCGACACCTGTCAGATAGAATATTGTAAACACATATTCACAACCACATCAGATTAGTGACAAAGGGCCTGATCCAGACCTATGACGCCTTCCGTATTTATGCAGATGTTGCCTGGCGTAATCAGTGTTTATCTGTGTGCAGGATCGGGCGTCCATAACTACAGCGTAGTTACAGAGGAATTGGCGGGCAGCTCTGTAACTACGCTGTAGTTACGGAAGGTAGGCGGAGAGAGGGAGAGAAATTAGGAAGGGAGGGTTGGGTTAGGGCCTTACGATCATGTGGCTGGCGTAATTACACACTGTTCCGCTGGCTGAAGTTAGGGTAGCCTTCAGCCGATGTAACAGTGTGGAATTATGCGGGCCACAGGGGGAGTGTCGGGGGGAGTGCATAGGAGCTATGCTGGCCGTAAATACGCAAAACAGCACAGCGCAGGCCTCTCTGGTGTGGATATTTGTGTGAGTTACACTGCCATAGGGCAGCCTTACGTTCAACGAGCGGATCAGGGGTCCGTCTGACCACTGATCTGCTCATAAATACCTAAACCCACCCCTACTGTACAATTTAAATGCTTTCCCTTGCCCACTTTGGTGGGTGGAGGGGAAGAACAGCCCCTTTTATCATAATACCCCCCGCCTCAAAATACCCCACTTACACTTTTTGCATGCATAAGTGGGGCAACGTATGGGACTCTGGATCAAGTCAAATGATATTGGGCCAGATGTAGGATTAAACTCTGATTCCGTATGTTAGCTTCCACAACGGAGACTAACATAAGAATTTGTTATCTTATATCCCATACATATGAGGAGAATGCACCCCCATACACTAACCTCGCACATACGGCCATTCCACGTGCCTTAAGTCTTTGCATGTTGAGGGGTAAGTACGGAATGCAGCATCGTATGTAAGGGCTTACAGTACGAATTGTATTCTGGATCCTACCCACCATGTGTATCAAAAGTGTGCACGAGAGAGCTCGGTCTGCATGCGAAAAAAAAATGTCCGCATGGGAAAAGTCCTTGCATTGCGCAACCACAGTACAAACGCAAGATGACCTACACAAGCCACGTTTGTAGGTCAGATTGCGTAAGCTAACAATTCTGCATCCGGTCTATTGTTATGAACAGACTTATATTACACATAACAGATTATTTATTTCAAAAATAAGTACACAACCATTAGAACCAACTTAAGCTCTGGCAATTTGTTTGTATGTATGGTATCTAGTTCAAGTTTTATAAAGACCAAAAAATTCTACTTTGAAATTGTTAGCCTGAAGGATATTTTTATTGATGCCTTTCTTTTTATTAGGAGTAAGCATTTTTCTGTGGGTGGGGTAATGTACATTGATATTTACTGCCTGTACTGTATGTAAGTAGCTTTAAAGGCTTTTTGTGATTCCATAGAGCTCCTGCGGTCTAGAAACTTGAACAGTTTGTCTGAAGTTACATTACAGATTTTCTCCTTTGTGGCAGTTCTTTCTAAATAACAGATAATGAATATCCTTTGATTACACCAATTGACCTGAGTTACTAAAGAAAAGAATATTGCTTCATTATTGTATTTTTAGTAAATAGTCCTTGTGCAGTCACTTACAGGTTATATGTGACATGACCCTCACTGCATCATGAAAAGGTTTACAAATCATATAAAGCATGCAATCGTACATAAGAGACATTGGTGCCATGTGACTACTCGTTTATTGTGCACTTTCCTTTCATCCTTTAAAGTTATAGGGCTGTCTTCAGAGATCTGTTTTCACGGCCTTTTCCGTGCATATTTTTAGGTACGTTTAAACTGCGCATGCGTAGTAACTTTTTCACATAGTTCACGTAGACTATACGCGCGGAAGTGCCTCTTGGATGGACTTGTGAATCGCACGTTGGTACAAACGTTCGGATCTGATAATTTTATTACATAACTATTTTTTATATTATTATAAATGATCTTTTTGGATTGTAGGGTTGGGTTACTCTACTGAATAATAATGGACTGAAGCAAGACCTCCGCTGCAATCATACACTCCCCTGGCTCATACGGTCTACCTTAACATTTATGCACCTGAACCGTAAAATGGGGATGGTGTAGAAATGTGGTTTGTCCGTACTGCGCTGTACTACCCCCTACCCACAGAGTGGAAGTGCTTCCAATTACAACCTATTTCCTACCAGAGTGAATCTGGACCCTCGAAATCCAGAATTCCTTTCTTGTATGTTCTGGTACTGCGGTGCCCGTAACAGTACCAAAAGAGGGCATTTTCTGATCCTAGCAATCAAAAAGCACCACCATAGTGTAATTTAGAATCCTGACCAATAATAATAATAATTATTATTATTATTATTATTTAAATATTATATTATTATTATTATTATTATTATTATTATTTAGTGGAAGTAGTAGTAGTAGCAACAGCATATACCGGTAATTCTAATTGTTTTTTTCCACTGTCAGATAAATAATCTTATAGTACAGAATTTTCTGGAAGACTATGGCACCTGTTTCAGTCAATTCCCTCCCTTTATGTCAGTGAATTTCATTACAGTGATGCAGCAGATTTGACATTTTCAGTTTGCAATTGAATTATTCTCTGGAATATGAGCAATAACTTTTATAACTATTACATGGTGAAAGATTTACTTTGGTGAGTTTCCGTGTTAGCTCTGGGTCTGTTTATTTATTATATGTTCTGCTTTTGCAGATCTAATCCTTTTTCCACTCTATCAACTTTCAGGTTTCTTAGAGTCTTATACTTAAAAGCTGCACAACTATTAACTAGTGTTACTTTATAATCCTTAACTAATATATAAATAGGAATTTGTACACTGGGCATTTCTAGAAGCATAAAGGTTTTATTTTTTTTTCACCTTGTATCATTTATGATTTAGGTAATGGTCAATTGCTTTTTATGGAGACAGATTTAGAATTCATAGCAAAATAACATAAGTTGGACCCAATTATTGTGTATTTACTCCAATATACTGTGGGAATGCCCCATACTATGTGATCACAGCATTGAGAAATCTCCGGGTATAAACAGAATTTTCTTTAAATCTCCCTTATGGTGACAGTAAAGCTTTGGAACTGGATATCACTGGAAAATCGCTATCATCATCATTTATATCTATAGCTCCACATCCACAGTGCTGTAATAGAGAAAATTTGTCAATCACATCAGTTGTCCTTGCTCCAATGGAGCTTACAGTCTGAATTCTTTAACACACACACACTTTGTGGGTGAAAATTGGAGCACCCAGATCAATACCATACAGACACAAACTCCACACAGTTAAGGACTTAAACCTGATCTCTGCACAGAGGTCGGAAAGTCTGCATGTAATAGTGGATTGAACTTCCCTGCCACACCCCCTTCATGTGCAAAACCCTGCCTTAAAATCTCTGCACTGATCTGCATCCGTCTGTATGTGCTATAGACTGTATAGAGTGTGCCAATCCCAGTATCACAGGATATAGATTCTTTGACTGGCGGTTATATGAGAGAAATAAATAAAGATTGGGGCCTTAATAAAGGTCTTGTTCAATATTCAGAACAAACAGCTTCTGGAAAGTGTAGGTCAGACTGATGATCACATCATACACAGGCAGTGACTCTAATGGTAACACTAGAGATTGCCAACAAGGTTTCTGGAGGTTACTAGAGTTACTATGCAGGATGGAAATTGCAGATAATAGTTTGCAAGCTGGAAATCCCAAATAATGGCATGAAGGCTGGAGATAGACAATGGGATTTGTAAGCTGGAACTATTGAGTACCAGAACAACAATGGCACAAAGAGGGAGGCAATTGACTGAGACCAGGGCCACCATGGAAGACTGGCAATGATTGTTGTAAGTGCATTGATTTGTAACACCCAGTTCCCAAACCCATAAAACACCCCACATGTTAGGAGGATGGAACACCAGGGTGTGAAGTCTAACTAGGAGCCTAGTGTTCATAAGAGCCACTGGTGGGGATTAACCAGGCTGTAGGCACCCAACAGGTGGCAGCCCCCAATGATATTCCCATTTGGTAACATATATCGAGTTATCCACTCACATTTTTCTACTTACACATAAGATACCAGATAACCATACCACAAATGGCAGTAGAGGCATAGGAGAGTGCTGGAAGCACCCAGAAGGTAGAAACCCCATAAATTCCTGGAGGAAACTCCAAGGGGGAACACCTTGAGTTAACCTGGGTAAAACAGGAATAGGGCAAAGGCAGAGAGATTCCCAAACCATAAAGGTAGAAGGCACGCATGGGCATCAGAAAGAAAGGACTAAAAAAAGCACACTAACAGTCAGATAGAATGGACTCCAACAAACATGCAGAGAGTCAGGTGGAATGGAATTGAACAAATCCTTAAGAGAGACCGATGGGATGGATTCTAACAAAGACACAGAGAACAAAAGTCCTAACGGGTTAAGCACACCAGACTGAGGACAGCAGCAGAGTGAGCAAAAACAAACAGCAAGCCTACCCACCATGCAAAGACAAACAGTCATATGCTGCCGCATTCAACATGACGGCATGTAATAAAAGCTGAACGTGTTCATATTACAGACTTTTTTTTTTAATAGGATCCCATATGGGTTTTTTTAACAGCAAATACACTATTCTAGCCACTTTTGTTAACTCTAATAAATGTGCAGTAATGATCTACAAACCCAGGTTAGGAGCTCTTCCATTTCAGTTGTCAATATAATTGAAACAACTTATTTGATCTTTTTAATAGATGGCAGATAAAAGGTTTTGAACAAACAGGCACAATATAGGTAATGAACAACAGATAACCTTTCAGAAATGGAGGCTTACAGTAGAGGTACTAAGCTGTCTAAATGAACTAACATAAATGGAGATAATACAATATAGAGCTGTCTAGATAAACTTGTTTGAACCAATACTCTGTAGTTAAAAACCGGTCTTGATGAACTTGCATGAGCTGAGGTACACTCTGCTTACAGAACAGTCAAGATGAACTTGCATAAGTTGAGATGCCAAAGATATACAAAGCTGCTTCTGCAATGCTCATTTTATTAATGGTCTTCCATTATTTTAGGCTGTACTGTGCTTCAAAAACATCCTCTCTGGCAAAAGAACTAGCACCATTTCTGCTGTTATAATGGTTATACCTGGTTTTATAATTCATCAAGCGTACATCTGACATGAGACATCCTTAACGATTTATTTGTAAAAGATAAATGAAACATTCTCACAGTGCATATTATACACTGGAAAAAAGAACGTTCTACGTATAAAACCATAAATCTAAATCTAAAATAAAGCATGAAGCTCACTGCATAGTTCCCCATTAAACTAAGCGTTTTATCAGACTCTTTACTTTAACCTTCAATAAAAGGATCAATATAAAAGTAAAGATTTATTATTTAATAAATAGCTTTAAGGACCTCCATAGCAATAATGAAAATGCGTCAATATATTTAAATTGTAATATTAAAAGATAGTAAGTAAATATTGTAAAGAATACATATAAAAAAATCAATACTATGTGCTCTATTTACAGAGTTCATTTTGGAGTGATAGGGGCAGTTTTCAATAGAAAACTGCCCTTATCGCTTCAAAATGTCCTTTCTCATATTTAAAAACCCTGCATCGCCAGTGGAAACTATCGTTTCCATGACGATGCAGGACTCCTTCATCTGCCATCACGGGCCCGTTCATGTGAACGGGCTCCCCCTGTACCGCATATTTACACAGCGGTGAAGGGGTGGTGAAGCGGAGTTTCTAACTCCGCTCACCATGAAAATCTAACGCCAGCTCAGGCTGGCGTTAGTAGCTGTTCGCAGGGAGATCCCTGCGATGGACAGCTTAAGCCCACCCCCCTCTG
>WWET01002752.1:153576-168445 GCA_011038615.1 Limnodynastes dumerilii | reverse complement strand
CCGCTCTGTTGGACGGATGTGCAGACGTACAAAACTGAGTCCGGCATGCCTAGAGGCCCATTGTGGAATGTCTGGCATGCGCATTCCCAGTCAGTCAACAGAATTCTGCATCTGGTGGATGGAATTCGGTGGTCATGCCGGGCTATGGATCATGTCCTTAGTTATTAACTAGCTGTAGTGTATAAATGACTTGATTAAGATTTTAATTTATAAATCAGTAGACAATAAAAGTGTATTGTTTATTGTATGGATCATATAAAGGCCTGAATCCATACTTAAGAAACGGGAGGGGTTTCTGCATCTTGTGACAATGCATAGGTGCACTCAGCAGACTTATGTACGTAAGCTTGTGAGGAATCTATTTCAGGGGTGTGTTTAAGCCCTTGCACCCTTTCCAGATTTCCGTGTCATCCCCATTTTATCTGTGGGTGGTGCAGAAATCTTAGGGCATGGTCCTTTTCTCATAAAACTTATGTGTGAGGAGAGAGGCTTCCACTGGAGTCAGGATGCAGTAGGGATCCAACAAAGTCATATTGTTACACTATACTATGATGACAGATACCCCCCTAAAGAAAATCCTTGCTGATATATATTTATATTAAGGGCTTACATCTAAAACCTATTAGCAATTTAATCACTATGGGTCAGATTCAGAGTATTTATAATATTTATATTTGTCATATTCTCTAAGTACAAATGTGTGTCAGAAATTGAAAGCATTTTAGTTTACTATTTACTTTAAAATTTAAATGTAATAAAGTTTTTCCTTTTTTTTAATCTTATGTGCTGTGAGCCCTTAATACAAGGGCTACAGGGACTAAGCTGTTTTTCTCGCAGACCAGTTCTCACTGCATAGTCTTATTTGTAAAGCACATGCAAGGCTGTGTCTATCCTGCACTTAAAGAGAAAGTCAGAATTTTGTTATCTGTTTCACTTTCAAAAAATAGTTTCCAATAAACGTTCATGTCTTTAAAAAGAAGTAATTCTTAATTATTTACATTCTTAATTCCAGTAAATGTAAAAACAAGCACAAAAGGTCAGACATGACAAAGTTTTATAATAACTGAACAGAATTATAACACAATGTATAGACGTACAATATGATGCACTGAATAATATGAATAAGTCAATACCCATACCAGTCAATCAGACTGTACACTAACCACCGCAGTTATTTAAGAGGTGCTTAGTTGACAATCCCATGTCTTAATTACATTGTATTCCCACTGCTTACCTAAGCAGGTGTGAGGTAAGGTCCCAGCCTCTCCTCCTGGGACTGGAAGCTTGGGGCTTGCCGTAACATTAATTGCCTCTTCCAATCCTTCATCTTACCCATTCTACTTAAGCACGTCCCATCTACATGATCTTGGAGACCATTCCTACCTTTACACTCCCTTTCTGTTCCTGGACCAGCCTCCCAACTATCCTGTTTTCAGTTGCATCCACCCCATTGAGCTAGAGCCCATCCCTAATATTGAGCTAGTCATTATTACTCTACATCAGCAAGTTGTGTATTTACTGGTACTTCTTTAACATCACAATATATTTCAAGTCAAAAGTTGTGAGTTTGGAATATAACTTAATAAAATAAAGATTGGTCACATAAAGAAGAAGAGACATTTGCAACATTAGCTACAAAAACTATTTTTGCTACACACTCTGATCATTTCTGTGTCAACGAATAGTATGAGAAAATATAGGTCTGTAGCATATGTAATAATCATAATTTTCAACACAACCATTTAAAAGAATGGTCTCAAAAACATACCCAACTACTTTCATTACTCTTTTTCATATAGCAATAATTGTAAAAATCTTCTCTTTACAAATTATGAATGGTGTCACCTAATACCACTAAAAAGGAATGCAGTTTTATTTTTATTCAGCCTGAAATTGATATTCTTGTGGAACAACTATTAGAGTAGCAGAAACATTCCCAAATAAGGTGGTATTTTATGCAAAGTCTTTCACTGAACAACCTTATAGTGTTTAGCCTAAAGGGACCATGTGAGAGAGAAATGACTGTTTGTATTTACCATCTCGCTGTACTGCATTATAGAAGATACACACAGTACTGGATAAACAGTCTTCTCTTTTGACAGATGGTCACCCCTTTCATGTCTATGGTGATGGCATCTATGCAATAGTCAATAATACTGTAAAAAAAATTAATTTCAAGATGTCAATCCATATTTGATATAGTGGCACTTATCAGCTCCTAACTGGCTTTTCTATACAAGATACAAATGTGCGTAATAGTAACATATGACAGTCAAAGAATCACTTTCCAATCAGGTTACAATCATTGAGATCCGTTGTCAGTCCCTGCTTAGAAACTCTGCTATCTGAAATTGGGACATCCGAAAGTTCCTTTTCGGATGTCCCTATTTCGAATAATGCAGAGTTTCTACTGGAATTGCCGGACAAAGAAACAGGTGAGTAAACTATCTGTGTGGGGTAGGGAGGGTTAGGGTCAGGCTGCAGGGGAGGGAGCGTTAGGGTCAGGCTGCAGGGGAGGGAGAGTTAGGGTCAGGCTGCAAGTAAGGGAGGGTTAGGGTCAGGCTGTCAGGAAAGGAGGGTTAGGGTAAGGAGTGGGGGACTATTTTAACTCACTTTTTGGAGCATGGAGCTTTCGGTGCTCCGTGGATCAATTGCTATGCCTCATCGTTGAGAACTGACTGGGAGGAAAATCAGCCGTTTGGACCAGAGCCCCACACCCATTGAGGTCATTGGGCTCCATTTACTAAATAATGAAGCCTTTGCTTTCAGTAAAGACTGTTTTCACCTATCATTAGCTTCTGTATTCCTAATTACCAGCCCACTCATCTCTATATTTAAGGAAAACAGGTGATTTACCCCGCGCCAAATTTATTTACAGCATATGTGTTATGCACAAAATTGTGTTCTGGTGAAAGTATGTTTAAGGTATACCCAGCACCAAAAAGAAGAAGACTGATCTCCTAATAGCAAAATAAATATTTTTTGAAGTTAAAACTTAGAAGTGGTAATATGGAATTTTAGAGAGGGCAGTATGGAAGAATAGAATAAAAATTACAAGAGAATGGCAATTCAATTAGTAGGAGAATACCCCTGTGTACCACTCAACTTTAAGAACAGTTCTGAGCAGTAAAAGCTGATGCACATGATCTCTGGGTTATCATGAAAATCAACCAGGACTGTCTGGTGCAGTTGAGTTCAGTAATCATATTTTTGTAAGAATTCTTTGCACGATCATCATAACCTGGCAACAAGTAAATTTATTGTGATCGAAATGAGACTTTTAGGGGGTTAATAGCGCTCTATGGAGTGTTCAATGGGTATGTGAAAGAATAATTATGGGGGGATAGCACTTGTGTCTCACAGAGCTGAGGTCATGAGTTTGATTTCCAGACTAGGCCTTATCTGTGTGGAGTTTGTATGTTCCTCATGTCTGCTTGGGTTTCCTCCAGGTGCTCCAGTTTTCTCATACACTCCAAAAATATGATAGTAAGTTAATTGGCTGCTGACTAAACTAACCATTATGTGTGCAAAAATTTGAAAGGAGGATATGAATGAATGTTGTAAAATCTCTACAGATGCATGATATATCATAGTGTGAGAATCAGAACATTTTTATTAGGATTGTTGTGTAGGAACATAGATAACATTTCTGCTGGGCTAATATTGTAACCTCACAGAAGGTGGAGGTCCACCATCGAATAGGCAGTTGTGTTCAAGGCCACACTTAATTACAGCTTTGTCTAAAGTGCCCTGTAATCCAAGATAAACCTGTAACTGCACAGTAACAAAAACCAAGGATGAAGTTTAAATCAAAGTAAACAGAAAATGCATATTGAGTGTAAAAAAAATAAAAAAAAAATCTAAAGGAATAGATCTAAAACAAAATGTTAAAAGCTCCATATTATACTTCTACATTATCGTCTACCATAAAGTACATTTTTTTTTTAGCAATCAGCTTAATCTCTCATTCTGGGGCACTGCATTAAAAGCCATTGCTCAGGTTCAGGATTTAATCTCCTCTTTGTGGTGTCACATTCTGTGTCACTTAACTTTTTTTTTTTTACTGTATAAAAAGAATGGGGCCTGGAATGTGAAGCAGACATACAGTATCAAGAAAAATATATTCTCTATCCTCAAACAGTGAGACAACAGAGGAACTACTTTTTAAAAAATATATTAAAAAATGTTGATTGTTTTACTCTTCACCAGGACATGTAGAACTGGATTTGGGTGGTCAGTACTCAAATAAAACATCCTGAATTGATCACTATTACAATGTTATTCTAATTTTACAGTGGAGGAATGGTATATTAGAAGGCAATAATATTATAGGCTGATCATTCTTTTCAGCCATGAATACCCTCTATGAATAAAGATATTTCACTATATAAAAAAAATTGTAATCCACACTTCCTAATGGTATTTTAAGTTTGACTAATCAGCAATCTAATACTTGACATTATGCTTGCCATTTCTTAATGAAAGGTTTTATTTACTGAATTATATGTGGGCAATTCTGTACTGGTAATAGAATTGCTGCTTTCAGGAAATGAAGAGGAAATAGAGAGGTTTTATATCCAGTATAGAGAACAGTTAATATGTACAAGTAATATTATCTGTTCTTCTTACTTTACCAAATGTTTAGAATTAAATGTAATAAAAAAAAAAAAAAAAAAACAAAAAAAAAAAAAAAAAAAAAAAAAAAAAAAAAAACTATCCTAACTAGCTGCAGGAAACAATCTGCTTATAAAGAAATGACAAATTTCTAAAATA
Source organism: Limnodynastes dumerilii (assembly GCA_011038615.1). NCBI lineage: Eukaryota > Metazoa > Chordata > Amphibia > Anura > Limnodynastidae > Limnodynastes > Limnodynastes dumerilii. The sequence goes on along the minus strand of WWET01002752.1, from coordinate 163,672 downwards.
TTTCAGTTAAATTAGTTGGTCAATTAAGTAATCCTTCCTGAAAATAGTCTGTATTAAAATATTAACTAAATTAAACCAAAAGGCCATTAAAATATATAGGCAAGTCCACTAGCATAAGGTGGAGATTACTTGGAATATAAAAATTGATATTGTGTCAAAGTAATTTAAGAAAAATTTGTAAAGCAAACACAACCAGTGCATTTTTATTTGCAATTTGGATCTGATAGGGGCCAGCCAATTAGTGTCCACCCTCCACCAATAGGGCTTCACTGCTCAGTGAGTAGCGCATGGTCACATGTAGAGTGAGTGAAGCTCAGGTAAAGGACCTTAACCTCTTTTTCTGTGGAGCTACAGCAATTCTGTACAAAAAAAAAGTAGCTGAATACAATTGTGCCCAACTTTTCCCAAGATCAAAGAAAAGTCTGCCATACATCTGAGGAAGGTCCATCTGCTGGGGAAAGTTAAATGGGGCATCAGAAATCAATTAAAACATTACTAATCATTTAGAAGCTACTGGCTTCCTGCAGAGATCAGACAATGGAGTGGATGTCATCCATTCAATGTCCTACAGAGAAGAGTGTCTCATCCTTGTATTGAATGGGTGATGTCAGATCCATTGTCTGATATCTGCAGGAAACCAGCAGCTGTTAAAAGTGTAAATAAACAAAGTATTAATGAATTACTAATAGGCTACAATCTAGCTTTCAGACCATGTCGCAAAAGACACATCTTAGATGTGTATCTTAGCCCCACTGCAAGTCATAGAAATGAATATCATTGAGGTAAAACTGTTTAATAACCCTTCACAGAAAAACAACGAAAATTTACAAGCACATAAATTCCTTATTACTAACACAAAACAAATTTATTTCAACTAACACAAAACCAAACTGTCATTGTGGATTTTCTATTCAATCCACCGCAAGTAAAATGTAACAGGACAACTGAAAACTCATTTTTCTATTCTTCATAACAAAAAGATACATAAAAATTAAGTAATACATGTGTTTGTCCTAATTAGATCTGTCATGTACTGTAGATCACTTTGTTTAGAACAGTAACACAAAAATTATAACCTCATCTTCAATTAACACATATTTTATGTTTCTTGAAAATAAAAATATTTTCCTTTGAACTTCTTTTCAAAGAGTCATATTTTCCTCTATTGGTATTTATTTACTTTGGTAAATTCCCTATGGCACAAGTTGAGTTATGACAAAAAAAAAAACCATGTCTGTCATGAGCAAGAAAAGCGGCCCAGGGGATTCCTCTCATGTAACAGTTCAATATCTGCACTGCTGTTACTGCCAGTCTCCAAATGATGAAGTTTTTTTTTTTTGTCAAGATTAGTCAATGACACAGCAGATGCTGCTACTTTCATGCCCAACAGAAAATATTAAAAGGTAATTTTGAGCTATCAATACCTGATACAACATTCATTTCTCACAAAAATTGTTTATTTAAAGAGCTCTTTGTTTTATCCTTTAATGGATTCAATTTTTCATCACCCATATAGTTTCTACCATGCCAAATACATTGCATTAAAACAGTGGAGACAGTACCATCAGGAAAAACAGAGCTTAGACCATTAATATTTCTGGTGCAGAAGGATTACTAAATTTTTTAAATATAGAAAGTCAAAATGCAAAAGAGTTTCTTTTCCTCTCTCTGCTTATTAAATACACCTCATATTGGTCTTATTTACTACCAAGTGTCAGTGTTAAGGAGTCTGGTTCTATGCTTTTGTGAATAGCTTTATACAACAGAAAAACTGAACAATAACATTACGGATAGTGGTGATACAGCTGGGCAGAGCCAAACTTTGCATTGAATAATGTCAGACTCAACTCCCTGTGTTTCAATTGCATTGAATTGTGGAAGTGGGTGAATGGATGGTACAATTTGCATCATTTAGACCTGCTGTGGGCCAAATATGGAAGCGCAGACCGTTCTTCCAGTTGCACTACCCAGTGTTCAGGAGTCTAAGGGATTTTCCAGAACAGTTGGCAAGTAATCTTACTTCACGTAAAGTGCTACCATAGAAAGTACCCAAGAACCTTAAAAAGTATCCCATATATATATTTTCCCAATTCCCTTATTATTGTACATTACCTCCTGCCACAATGGAAGCTTTTCTAAAGCAAAGACAAAGGGCTTTATAATTGTAGGGCATAAACACTTACTTAAATTTGATTATAGTAACATCTAAAAGAGCACACACTTAAAAATAATTAAATGAAAGCTCTTGTCTTCAAAAGATGGCCAAATCCTATCAGGCAACAGAAAATGAGGGATGTTATCCATCCATTTCACTCATAAGCCAGGAGATTATGGAGCGTAACAAGTGGCATTAAAGGATGATCCCATAGACTAACTTAATCTAAACATGGAAAGAAGTTGCTATAACTTTAATGATTTTCAGAATAGTATGTTCTAGGACCATCTATATTAATGGTCACTACAGATCATTTACAGAAGGGATGCTATAAGGGGTATAGGAGCACAATTACCAACAATTAGCACTTTATACCATTAACAGCTGAATAAATCACCATCCTACAGATCTGTGGTATAATCTGTTATCCTTTTTTATACTATGCAAATCAATCAGGAATATAGAGTTTTAATGTTTGCCCAGTATTTCTGTTGTCTGCCAATAGGTTCCCTTTTATGCCCATACTCAAGAGCAGACTGGAAAATGCCATTAGTGTGTAACTAATATTAATATACATTGTAAAATTGACAGGCACACAGACAAATAACTATATTCTATATTCTCTGTAATATATGTAATATTTAAGAGGCTAAAACACTTACTTGGAAAAGGGTTATAATATAGTAAACGGTTCAAACGTGACTATCTGTAATACAACTGCAGCAAGCTTGTATATGATTAAATCAGTATTTTCAGAGTTTCCATTATTTACATAGCATTTCACCATTTTATAATCATCTTAACAAACGTTACAGAAACAAAATGTGTTTAAAACATACGTTAGAAGTAGTAATGAACTATGATTGCAAAACACAAAAATGCAATACACAAAACATCGCTTATGATATATATGCACATATACCAACATACTATAGTGTTTGCCCCTTTTCAATATATTCTATATGTATAATTTACTATGTCAGTGTGTTATTCAATATAGGCCTGATCCAGACCTACGCCAGCCAGCAGCATAAAATCGGCTTAAAAGATGTTGCCTGGTGCAGCTACGGAAACGCCCGATCCACGATTCGTAGCAGCAGTGTAGTAATGCTGGAGGGGGTGTTCCCCTCCGTTACCACGCTGCAGCTAGTGTAGGTAGGCAGGGGGAGGGAGAGTAATGAGACTGGGAGGGCGGCGTTAGCGTAGCAATAGAGAAGATTTCCATTTGTAAACAAAGGTTTTTGGGGGGATTTTCGTTGCATTTTAAGGAGTCTAAAATGTTTACATATTATGATAGACAGACAGACAGATAATCTTGCAAACACAATATCTTAGACTTTGAATAAAACTGTTCATCATTCATTGAAGTCTTAACCAATTGCCACAGATTTATAATACAACTGAGTAGCAAAGTGCCTTTAATATCCACAAAGCTTCACAGTAAATGTTAATAGGCTTAGTTGTTGACTGGAAGTTAAACAACCAGAACTCTAAAGATGTAGATGATTTAACAGTGTTTCCGTTTCTGAGGTTGGTCCAACTCTCAGATTCCACTTTCTGATCCTCACAATGCACAAAAAAAACCTCTTGAAGCTTTTACTATTATAAGTTGGAGTTAAAGTACATGTAAAATATTTTGCAGCACTCCAGAAGTATATTACTAGAAAACACAGCTGTCCTGAGAATATATTACCAGACGGGTGGTACTAAAAAGTAGTGGGTGGTGAAATACTTTGCACTAATATGTCTGGGCCCTTTCTACTGCGGATCTCAGTGCAGCGGGTTTCCAATGCAAGATCCAGCCTTTCTTGGGAGCGGAATGATTCTGCTTGCACGGAATTAACTGAAATGACCCCTAACCTTAACATTTCCCATGGAATGTAACTTAAAACGGGGATTAATCTAAATTTTGGGTAGCACTGTGTGCATTTGGCAGACCTACACTATCATTTATTCACTTCCCCCTTGAACTTGCTCTTGCCCCAACCACCAGAAAAAAAAAATATGAGATTGCACTAATGCATTTCGATAGCGGCGCACAGACATGAACACGCACAAAACGCAAAAGTTGTAAAACGGCCACTTATGGTAAGTCTGAAAGCTATTAAGCTAGCTATATAGCGACGCATTGGACTTTATGCAGTCTCTTTCCATGTGTGGGTCCCCGCATAGAAACTCCCAATTTCAAAAAACCTGATTTCTCGAAAAAGCATTGCAATCGATCCACGGAGCACTGAAAGCTCTATGGTACTAAAAGTTGTAAAAGAAAAAATAGTTTTCCATTCCTTTACCTAACCCTCCCCTCTCACTACCCTAAACCTCCCTTCCTGACAGCCTGACCCTAACCCTCCTTTAATTTCAGCCTGACCCTAACCCTAACCCTGCAGAGATAATTTACTCACCTGTTCCAGGTCCGGCGATAGCAGTGGCGGAGGAATATCACGCATTGCGAAAGTAAATGGGTGAAGTATGCCGAACAGCATACTCACCCATTCATTAAAAAAAAAAAAAAAAAAAAAGTATAAAGCGGTAAGTATAGGAAAATGGGACATCCGAAAGAGAACTTTCGGATGTCCCCTTTTCAAAATTCAGAGTTTCGTTGTGTATTTAAGGTTAGGGGCAGTGGTGGGATTCAAATAAATTAACAACAGGTTCTATGGGCCTGATCCAGACCTACGCCGATACGCTGTGCGCACTAACACACAGCTTATCGGCATGCACTCCCCCTGACACTCCCCCTTGTCCCAGCGTATTTACCCTCGCTTACGCCGGCTGAAGGCTACCCTAACTTCAGCCGGCGTGAGAGGGTAAATACGCTGGGACCAGAGCGTATTTACCCAAACACCTCCCTCCCTCATTAAACTACTTCCCCCCCGCATACCTACACTAAGCAATGCGTAGTAACGAAGAGGAACGCCCCCTCAGCCGTTACTACGCTGATACTACGGACGCCCGATTCTAGATCGGGTGTTGCCGTAGTTACGGCAGCCAGCATCTGTCCGGCGCATGCAAATAGCGGCTTTTCAGACGTTCTTATGCTGTAAATACGGTGGGCGGCATAGGTCTGTCTCAGCCCCTATGTCCTAATGACCATTTTCAGTATACCAAAAGATATACTGAAAAGTAGTTTAATAATTTATGCTTTTAATACTCAAATAAGAGCAATAAAAGAGGTACACAAAACTAGATTATGTTATAAGAAAGAGTTTTAAAGAGTTTTAAAATAACAATGAAAAAATATAAAATCTCACCTAACAAACTGTTATTGAACATATTTCCATATAGCTGTTTGATTGGCATCCTCACTTGCAAAAGCACCGAAACTCCCCATCATGTATCATAATATGTCCAGCCCCCCAGTATCTGCCATCATATGTCCAAACCCCAGTATCCCTCATCATTAGGGCTGGATTAACCATGGGGCGATCGGGGCAGTCGTCCCAGGACCCCCACACACAAAGGGCCCCAACAAAGTGCAGTGAAAGAGGATGGATGTCAGTGATTGACATCCTCCTCTTAAGCACAGTAAGTGATCTCGTTAACACTTTACTATTCGTCCCATGCATATGGACACCGAATGGGACTTTCTGCAGTTTGTGTATTTTTTTCTTCCAGGATCCATGGCTCAGACACTGACAGGCTGTCAGTGAAGCCTATGAGTCATCGCTACATACAGAGACAGAGACGGAAGTCTCCAGCTCTAGCGATGACTCATTCACACTGTATATACACTGCTCAAAAAAATAAAGGGAACACTAAAATAACACATCCTAGATCTGAATGAATGAAATATTCTTATTAAATACTTTGTTCTTTACATAGCTGAATGTGCTGACAATAAAATCACACAACAATTATCAATGGAAATCAAATTTTATTAACCCATGGAGGTCTGGATTTGGAGTCACCCTCAAAATTAAAGTGGTCCTGCAGGTGGTGACCACAGACCACTTCTCAGTTCCTATGCTTTCTGGCTGATGTTTTGGTCACTTTTGAATGCTGGCGGTGCTTTCTCTCTAGTGGTAGCATGAGACAGAGTCTACAACCCACACAAGTGGCTCAGGTAGTGCAGCTCATCCAGGATGGCACATCAATGCGATCTGTGGCAAGAAGGTTTGCTGTATCTGTCAGTGTAGTGTCCAGAGCATGGAGGCACTACCAGGAGACAGGCCAGTACATCAGGAGACATGGAGGAGGCCGTAGGAGGGCAACAACCCAGCAGCGGGACCGCTACCTCCGCCTTTGTGCAAGGAGGAACAGGAGGAGCACTGCCAGAGCCCTGCAAAATGACCTCCAGCAGGCCACAAATGTGCATGTGTCTGCTTAAATGGTCAGAAACAGATTCCATGAGGGTGGTATGAGGGCCAGACGTCCACAGGTGGGGGTTGTGCTTACAGCCCAACACCGTGCAGAACGTTTGGCATTTGCTAGAGAACACCAAGATTGGCAAATTTGCCTCTGGCGCCCTGTGCTCTTCACAGATGAAAGCAGGTGCACACTGAGCACATGTGACAGTCTGGAGACGCCATGGAGAACATTCTGCTGCCTGCAACATCCTCCAGCATGACCGGTTTGACAGTGGGTCAGTAATGGTGTGGGGTGGCATTTCTTTTGGGGGCTGCACAGCCCTCCATGTGCTCGCCAGAGGTAGCCTGACTGCCATTAGGTACAGAGATGAGATCCTCAGACCCCTTGTGAGACCATATATGCTGGTGCAGTTGGCCCTGGGTTCCTCCTAATGCAAGACAATGCTAGACCTCATGTGGCTGGAGTGTGTCAGCAGTTCCTGCAAGACGAAGGCATTAATGCTACGGACTGGCCCACCCATTGCCCAGACCTGAATCCAATTGAGCACATCTGGGACATCATGTCTCGCTCCATCCACCAACACCACGTTGCACCACAGACTGTCCAGGAGTTGGCGGATGCTTTAGTCCAGGTCTGGGAGGAGATCCCTTAGGAGACCATCTGCCACCTCATCAGGAGCATGCCCAGGCGTTGTAGGGAGCTCATACAGGCATGTGGAGGCCACACACACTACTGAGCCTCATTTTGACTTGTTTTAAGTACATTACATAAAAACTGGATCAGCCTGTAGTGTGTTTTTCCACTTTAATTTTGAGGGCGGCTCCAAATCCAGACCTCCATGGGTTAATAAATTTGATTTCCATTGAGCATTTTTGTGTGGTTTTTTTGTCAGCACATTCAACTATGTAAGAACAAAAACAAGGAAAAGATTACCACAGCGCTAAAATTTAATTAAAAACGGAGGGAAAAAAAAATATGTTCACCAGTTTTGGAATGAGCAAATTGATACCGAGTAGAGGTATGTAGGAAATGTAAACTTTTAAAAACACAAAAAAAAACATATAACAAATATAAACACAATACATAAAAAATGTGCAGGGTTAGAGAAAGAAATCGTATTCATATATATACTCATATATGGGTAGTGAGTATGAGTTCACAGCAATAACAGTGGGACCTAATAGAAATAGCTTTGGCTGATAAAGCTGAATATGAAGCCTCCAATACGGTAATAACAACACTGTAACCCGGTAATCACGCACTCCGTGAAGGATGGAACAACAGTGTGTGTTAATTGTTACAATATAGAGATGATATCCGTAATAAGAACGGTGTCCTTTAGGAGCAATGTCCGTTAAGGAGCATATGTCCGTAGCTCAGGACTATAGTGCAAAAGACTCCTTGTACAGAGAAAATAGGTGCAATGTGTAATGTAAAGCTGCAGCTGAGGTCCGTAGCCTCAGACAATGTAGTACTCACTGTCCCAATAAAGAGTGTAGACGGCAGGTCCAGGGTAAAATATGCACTCCTCCGTAGGTGTATTGACAGCAAACTAAGCGGTGGCCATCCGCCGTTCAGATAACCTACGGACCGCAGACCGCCAAATAACTTCTGATGCAAACTCCAACCAATTAGGCACATGAACAGGGTTAAACGTTACACTGACGTGTTTCGTCCTGTGCTAGGACTTTCTCAAAGCGGATGTGAGCGTCATATGGTTCAAGTTGTCATTTATGCTAGTGTTGCAGGTGTCCGTTAATTAATGAATGAAGCAATCGCTTACCAACGATTTCGGTATTCTCTGCAATAATATTCATAGTAACAATTGAAGGACTACCCGCACATACTTAAATAATACAGTGAAATTTAAAATCTAAATCCTGCTGCTCAGTTTCAAATTGCTCGGAATCGGACATTCTCTTAATTAGTCCCCGTATTCAACTGACATTGTATATCAAAATATTAACACAAGTAATCAGCTTCATAAATAGAAACATAGATAAAAGTTATTTCATAAGTCTGTACAAAGTTTTGCAATGCTCATCATCTGAATATTGTACGCCTTAGTATAAACAGTGCATTAGCGCAGATTGTTATATTGGAATTCATTAGTCCAAAGACATACCCAGATAATCAAAAGCAATATTCTCTGTATAAAAAGCGGCCATCATATATACATTGATAACACAATTCCTATATATCATTTCTCATATTTTGTTAATTCTTAAAGCTTAAGTAAATTGCGGAGTATGTTTAATTTCAAAAAGCTTGTCCACCATGATATATGACGACAATATACTTCCCAGCAAACCATTTTCAATCTTAATTTTTCTGGGATGTATAAATTCAAAAAATTAATAGAACAAAATAAAAAAAGGGGGAAGAAAGCAACACAAAACAATATTAAAAAGCGGTACATGAAAAATCAATAAATAAATAATAAAGTATATTTAATAATAATAGACTTGATGGTGACCATAATACCAACACAGTATAAGATGGATACTTGTAATGACAATGTAAGAATGTTACAGTAAATACTATTAAGAATAAAGAATATGTAAAGCGTCATAATTCTGCAGAGTGTGCACCGCGGAGGACAGAGACGGAGAAGAGGCAGCAAAGGTAAGTTTATTATACAGTGCTTAAAAGTGGTTGAGGAATGGTGATTTACATAGAGGGGGCACAAAGACTGGGTGGACACAAAGGGGGGCAATAGTGTTACCTGGACATAGAAGCTGAATGGACACAAAGAGGGGGGCAATAAGGTTGAATGGACACAGAAAGATGGGGCACAAAGGATGGTTGGACAAACCGAAGCAAGGGGCCAATAAGGCTGACTGGACATAAATACAGAGGGGACCAATAAGGTTGCCTGGACATAGATGGAGGGGAACTAAGGCTGAATAAATACAGAAGGAGGGGCAATAAGGATGGGTGGACACACATAAAGAGGTGGAAATATGATTGGCTGGATACAAAGAGGGGACAATAATACTGGTTGGACACAGAAGGAATGGGCAATAAGGCTGGTTGAAAACACAGAAGGAGGGGGTATAAAGCTGACTGGACACAGAAGGTGGAGTTATAAGACTGGTTGGACAAACAGGAGGTTAACATTAAGACTGACTGGACACAGAAGGAGAGAGCAATAAGGCTGACAGGATACACAGAAAGAGGCAATTAGGCGGGAGGGAGGGTAGGAGGAAAGGAAAGCAAAGGTTAATATAATGGTAAATGAACTGATAAAAGATAATATATATATATTTATAATTTTTTTTTTTAAGTAACATTAAGTGCCCTCTCTGACTACCATTTTATGTGTGCATGCGTGTATTTACTTAATTACATTTGCTGGATGTTAATGTGAAGCAGGGGCACCCACAGACCTTAATCCAGCCCTGCTCATCATATGTCCAGTTCCCCCAGTATCCCTCTTCATATGTCCAGTTCCCCCAGCATCCCTCTTCATATGTCCAGTTCCCCCAGCATCTCCCATCATGTGTACAGTTCCCCTATCATATGTCCAGTTCCCCTAGCATCCCTCATCATATGTTCAGTTCCCCCAACATCCCCCATCAAATGTCCAGTTCCCCCAGCATCCCTCTTCATATGTCCAGTTCCCCCAGCATC
>WWET01002752.1:122865-144785 GCA_011038615.1 Limnodynastes dumerilii | reverse complement strand
ATATAAAGTGTGTGTGTGTGTGTGTGTATATCCCTCAGTCCTATAATGTACCCTAACATACAATTTTCAGTTAGATGTGATATTCCTCTATCAAAAGAAGAGCATATACTTTGGTTATTAAATTAAATGGTTAAGTGTTATATTATGTCCAAAGCTTGGCATTGTGGCAGGGAAGCAACCAATCATAGTTATCACTAATAAATGGTAAAGTTTGGAACCTCATTTAAATTAGTTACCAATAATAAAGTGCTCCTCTTTGGCTAAAAATACTTCTTAAAAATTATATGAGGAGTATTTTTACTCTGGTAAAAATACAAGTAGCGCGACCACTGCTCTTTGTTTCCCAGATAAAACGAATACATTGCCCATGTAATGAATAAATATACTTTTATTTGCAAGCCAAGTGCTCTATATTAATGCCTCCTCAAAGAGCATACACTCACCATATTATTTTACAATAACCCTAATAATAATGCCACATCAAATAATAACCCTAATAATAATGCCACATCAATAGCCCCATTAATAATGTCCACATCAAATAACCCCAATAATAATGCCTAATCAATTAACACCAATAATAAAAGGCCTGATAACAATGCCCAAATTAAATAGTCCCCATAGTTCTGCTCACATCAAATAACCTCAATAATTATGTCCACATCAAATAATAACTGCAATAATGGTGCTAAAATATAGCACTAACAATTTGCTCACATTATCTAACAACACTAATAATATGTACATTATTCATGGGGTTAATATTTGATATGGCATTATGATTGGGGATATTATTTTATTTGGGCATTATTATTGGGACTGTTAATGTTCATCATCAAAATATAACTCTAAAGGTACTTGAAAAATGTAAAAATAATATTTGGGGAAACTCGCTTTTTATGATAACAGTATTATACCATCTATTGTGTTTGACAGTGTTTTCTGCCTGCAAAATAATGAAAGTATAATTTCATGTGTGGCTGGCAAAGGGTCTTTTTTGTCGGTCCACTTGGCATGCCCACAGAGCCACAATCTTTATTTAACGGCAGGTGCACCGATGATGCCCCTTACATGTTTTTTTTTACATGTTCTTGGTTTATAAGAAGGCACATGTACAGGTTTTATATAGGATCTTTCTCTTAGACTGAAAGGGCCTGATCCAGGCCTTTGCTGGCTGGCGTTACTACACCGGCCAGCAGCGTAAGATCGGCTTAAAAGCCGATCTGCACATGTGCCGGGCAGATGTTGCCTGCCGTAGCTATGGCAGCGCCGTAGTAACGCTGGAGGGGGAGTCCCCCAGTGTTACTACGTTAAGCTTAGTGTAGGGAGGCGGGGGAGGGAGGGTAATTAGGCTGGAAGGGGGCCTTATCGTAGTAACGCAGCTGTCTTAGCGTAGTTACACTCCCTTACACTGGCTGAAGTTAGGGTAGCTTTCAGCCGGCGTAAGGGAGTGTAAATACGCTCTAAGCAGGGGGAGTGTCGGGGGAGTGAGCTGCTGTTACGCTGAGCGTTAGAACGCTCAGTGTAACAGCGTAGGTCTGGATCAGGCCCAAGGTCCCTACAGAAGTAATATCATGGGGTATCTGTGTAAGTAACACAGATACCGTATGATATTTTTTCTATAGGGATTTGCAGGAATCCAATAAATGCACCCTCTCTGCAGAAGCCTTAGGGCCTTCTGCTCAGGCATTATTTAATATATTGTACTACATTTATCCGGGGATTATTTGACTAAATGTATTTAAACAAAATGCAAAGTTGTATAGGTTACTGCAATTACACTTTGCAGCCTTTGCCTATACGCATCAGTTTACATGTTGCAAAGGGATGCACTTTTTCTCTATGTCCTAACCAGAACTCTGTATAAAGCTGGCCATACACTGGAGCGATTATTGGCCCAATCATCCACTTATCGGTCTCCCTATACGCCAGGATTATGTGTCCCAGCAGGAGAGGTGTATGGTACCAATAACAGGACATTTCCCTTTTCAGGAAATCGTCCCGTTTATGGGAACACCCCCTGCTGGGATCGATAATTGACCCAGTGTATGGCCAGCATAAGACGCATGTAGTTCGAGCAGCAGATTTGCGTTTCCGTTGCTCAAAACTATATTAGGTCCATTGCCTTTATTTGCCTATTAATATATACTACAGGCATTACTCAAGTTTCCCCAATAGTTATGTACTTTATGGGAAAGCTACATTCAGGTAAATTGTTCACTATATTTACACTGTGTAAGAATAAATAACTGACTGGGGCTGATTTTTCAACTGTTATTTGGAAAACCTATCTATTTATACCTGAAGCAAACCATTATTTTCAATGGAAAATATAATTACTTAAACCAACAACTCTCATTTAAGTCAATGTGGCTAGCAAATGCAGCTGTTAGATCATTTATCTTTTTGAATCTTTGTCAATGTAATTTGTTTTTATGTCTAATGATTATATTTAGCACAGGGCTTGACAAATTTGATGAAATAAGGTACAAGCAAGAAAAGGTAGGATGCTACGGTCCTGATTCTCACAATGTTATTCAAGTCGTATTCACAGATACGTTTTCACGTGAAGTTGTATGCGTATTTTTAGGTACGTTTTAACTGGTCATGGGTAATAACTTTATTTATGGAAGTTACGTAGAATATACGCATGTAAGTGTTTTAGGCACGGACATGTGAATCGCATAAGGACATACATACAGAGGGTATGGAGTTGAAATATGTACCTGAAAAGTTACGTGAAAGAGGGTGGGGGGAGGCTTTTAAATGAGTCTTTTGAGGGCGCGGTTACATAGAATTACACGTACGGCATACATATACGCACATAAGTTGGAGGTGTTCTATGGAGGCGTATATCTAAAATTGCACGGCCGTGACAGGGGAGTGTCATGGGTGTCGCCTTGCTACGTGCGTGCGTATAATTGCATACTTTTAAAAAACGGATCTATGAATACGGCCCCATCTCTGTACATCCGTAAGAAGGAGCGTGCCAATAGTCCGTAAGAAGGAGCGTACCAATAGTCCGTAAGAAGGAGCGTACCAATAGTCCGTAAGAAGAAAGTTAAAAAAAATAGGGCTGAATGGGCTGGGATAGGCAACTCTTACTTTTGAAAACTTTACACAAAGATACGCATGAAGAGTACGTATGGTGGAGGAAGTCTGCACGGATACATAAGAACAAGGGGGGGGTCATTAGGTACACTTGCCAATTAGGTGTGTAGTTTTGCAAATCCTCACATACTTATTTAACTCATAAGGGTGAATCAGGCCCCACGTTTTTAATATATAACTTATATTAATAACAAACACCCTCATATACGGACATATAAATATAAGGGTAGGCAAATAAACTCAAAAAAATAGTGCTATGGTACCTGAACAGGGACTTTAACCAATATAGCAACAAAGTGAACGACACTCAGACTTAAAAAGGACCAAGAAGCACTTATCTTAAAGTTCCAATGTCTCATTTATTTATTAACTTTCATCAAGGATAGTATATAAATATTTACCAGTTGAAGTCTTTTCTTCCTTACTGTTTCCTCCTCTGCGGTGCATTCTGGCTGCAAAAAATCCACAGGGGAGGTGCCCCGCGGCAACTAATTCCTTGCCAGTAGTTTCAGTGGGCGAGCAGATAAAAAAAGATGCAAATAAACCAACAGTGGCTGAGGTCTCAATTTCTAGTCACCATGGTGACCTGCCGATTGGTAATGGTCGAGCCCTGATTTAGAATACTCCATTAGAAAACTGGTGGAAAAGCTGTTTAAATAAAGTGGAGAGTGCAAGAAAATCAGAAGCACTCAAAAAGGTACATGGGTCTCCAATCAAACCTGCATCAATTTGTGAAATGAGGAGGAGGAGGAGGAGGAGGAGGAGAAATGTCAACCTATATATGATTGTGGGCTCTATTTATGTAGAGCTTCTTTTTTTTAATGAACAAAATGTTCATAAAACTTACCTGTCCTGCGAGGTCCCGCAATGATCTCTGGGCTCATCGCAGGACACTTCATTCATACTTCGTATGAATGAAGTCATGCACATGCGCAGAGACTCCTATGTGAAATGTCAAATCCTGGTATGAAAAATACTGAGCATGCATATTGTCTTCATATCGGGACTCTGAAATACTCAGAGTTGGACGTGTCTCCCGGACAGGTAAGTTTAGCTTTTTTGTTTATTTTTTTACTGTTACTGAATATTTTAAATTATTTATTATAAAAATATAATTGAAAAAACAATAATTTTTTTTTTATAACAGCTATTAGGGGGGAGGAAAAGGGGGGAATATGGGGAGATCGCTGGGACAACTGCACTAACGCCATCCTTAGATAGCGTTATTTTTACGGCGGTAGCAGAGTGTACATAAACATTACGAACTGTTGGCCCACTCTGAAAACAAGAGGCCAGCGGAGAGCCCCAATATTTAAATGGATTGCCATGGAAATTGCTATTTTTGCTAATCGTTAGTTTTGAATTCAGGATTTATAGTCCTTAGAAATTATGGTAGTAACAGGGGCATTTTATGAAATGAATGGGCCTGTGTGCAGGATTTGTTTGCTGCCGATTATGCAATCGCCGTATTTACTAAAGGTAAAGTCCCGGGACTTTAGCGTTTAGCAAAATCGACAAGGCAAACATCGCTGGACAAAAATCGTCCAGCTGTTTGCCTTGTAAAACATAGAGTTTGCCGGATTCACTAAAGTTGATTTTTCCAAATCACCTTTAGTTCGCCTTGAAAGCCCCCCCCCCCCAAAAAAAAAACCCACCTTCTGTGTTTGGCGCTTTCATTGAAAGTGACACACACGTCAATATAATTGATGTGTTTTTCTCTGTAATAATGACAAGCGCATCCTGCTTGTAATCCTTAGCATGCATGCGCTGATAGAACTACAAGGCAGAGCCTTGTAGTAATATCAGCGTCAGCATGTTAAGGGTTATAAGCATACTGTGCTGTGCCCACTGTTGACTCACCGTTCAGCAGTCATCTATCTTGGGATGACTTGCATGGAGGTCGTGAAGAGCTGCTTAAATTCCTGGAACATTTGATTGTAGCACAGTCCAGTTGCTTGAAGAAGGCTGGATAGTTGCTTGGAGTTCTTCATCCTGTTGCCACGATGAAGACATCCTCCTTCCTGTTCAGCGTCGCCGATGGTAATGAGCCATCGGACACTAGAGGTCTCCTTTTATACTGTTAATGATGCCAGGGGGACTTCTAGCGTCTAAGACTAGACGCTAGAGGTTCCCTTGATGTCATTAACAGTATAAAAGGAGACCTCTAGTGTTTTTTTATTTTGTTATTTTATTTTTATGTTTATTTTAGGTACGTTTCAACTGCACATGCGTAGTAACTTTATTTACGCTTTGACTATATGCGCAGAACTGCCTCACGGACAGACCTGTGAATCACACGTGGATACATACGTCCGGATCTGCGCCGAAAAAAAAAAAATTGGCGTTGGGGCATTTAAATGAATGAAAGCGGGCGCGATTATCACGATACGCACGTACGGAGGACATATACGCACAGGACTGCACACGGAAAGTTAGAGGTGGTCTATGGTGGTGTAAGTCTCCAAAAGCACAGCCGAGAGAGGGGAGTGTCATGGATGTGAGGGGGTTTGGCCTGCTCCGTGCGTGCGTATAATTGGGGCCCGATCTGGAAACAGATCTCTGAATACGGCCCATAGTTACATGCCTATCTATAGGGGACACTTACTAATAACTTATAATGACTTGCTGACCATTTGCCATTTCCTCCATATTATAATAGACCTTATTTAATTAGGTGTACCAATTACAAGAAGTAGGCTTGCTAACTATAGGATTAGCATTTACAGCACTAATAAATCTACTACATTCTTGTATTGACCACATACAGTATGATCAATACAGACACATCATTAGAATCATGCTGCTTTAATAATCTAATAGTAGTTGACAATACTTCCTTGTGATCAGTCACTGTAACAATTAGAGGCTTTATTGCAGTCATATGGACAGAGTCAAAGATCAGTATTGTAAGTCCAACTTCACAGACATCACGCTAGTGGCTTAATCTTCACCCTAATAGAATAAATCTAGAATAAATGCATTTGAGCTGTGTGCAAGCCATCACTAAGACTTAAGAGAAACATGCACTGATGCAATGTAGATTAAGCTCAAAAATACGGTTATTAAAGTATTAATAAGTGAAAAAAAGAAATGGTACCTCTAACTTATTTACTAATAACATTAATATATAATTATATTAATAATATATTTATATGATATGAAAAATGTAATTTTACCTACATAGTATATGCTCTATGAGTTATTTGTATTCACCTGATACTTATTATCTATCTTAATAGATAATAATAATCCTTTCTGGTGAAACTCAAAAACTCTACCCCGTCCCTCTAATACAATGGGTAACTAATCTGCAGTTTTCTGGTGCAGAGAGCGGTCCAAATCCAGACCATTTTACAGCAGCCGAATTTCGCAGACACCTCGTGGAATCTAGCTGCATATCTGACAAGGACGTGTCTGAAAGGAAGGCGCATCCCCTCCACTGTCTAAACTCCGATAGATGGGGGGAGGGTTAACATTAAAATGTTACAGTCTGGGCTGATCCGCATAAGAGACTTAAGGCTGCCTTATGGTAGAGTAACCCAGCTAAAGTCGGCACAAGAGAAGGGAGTGACAGGGGAGTTCACTCCCCTCCTCCGTGTGGACTGTCACACCTCCGTGTACGTGGTAAATGCACGTAGGCCAGGATCCAATCCTGCATGGACAGAGCAGAGGAGAGAGCAGATGGGAACATGAACAAGGTAAGGAATTTTTTTACTATACTATTTTTAGCAATTTCAGTAATGAAAAAGCAGCATTGTGGTGACAGCTATATCATTTCCGAACCTGTTATCATTGCCTAACAAACAGAATAAAACAAAAACACAAGATGGATCATACTAATTGTGCTGGTTCACAATATTTATCTAGAAACATTTTTATAATGGTGTCTGAAAAACATTATTAGGCCGTTTTACACACATTTATTAGACTTAAATTTTCATTATCTTTTGATAAGTTTTACGCAAACCTATATACAATAATACCCAATGAAATGTACATATACAGTTGAAAAATGAAAGTCAGCTCTCACTGCAAGAATGGTGATAATAGTTTATGTTAAATCACACACTGAGAACATATAGGGTCATGGAATTGTGTCATTATTCAAAGCTTTATGATGACAACTCCATTAGAAGGAAGCAGCAGGGATGTCTGCAAGCTAAGCAAGTAATTCTACATCACTTCAGTGCTTTGTGATGTATATAATATGCTTGTTTAGTAGTAGCAGAATATATTATAAATATGATATATACTGATATGTAACAAAAGTTCTAGAAGATCATTACAGGTAATATGGAGAATAGTAGCACAATCCTTATAATTTATATAAGGATTTATAAATAGCCCCTAAATGTACCATTTTCTTAAGTTAGTTTTAGGATTTGTAACATAGGGCTAATAAATAACTCCCACCATATTGGTCCAGTATAACAGTTCTGCATTGTGGCATTTGCAAGGAATGCCTGGGATAATCCAGTTAACTGAGGTCAAATGCACCAGTTTAATACAATTTACCAACATTTTAATACAAGTAAATGGGTAAAAAAGACATTTACCAGTAGTGTTTGGATGCAATATGGACCCAATCCTGATTTAAACGTGAAGAGTACTTAGGCATGGCCAATACGCAAGTGCCTTCTTCGTTCCTACTGTACTTGTGTATGGAGGTTGTCACAAACACTCGCGGCAGACGCCGCACTTACCCGCTCCACGGACTGTCTGCAGCGTTCTTCTCTCGGCGGTCCCGCATCTCTGGCCGTCGGAGGCTGTCACCAGTACAGTGACAGCTTCTATACTTACCACTCGCAGTACGGTTCCCCTGTCGGCGTCCCACGTGGAGTTTTGGCGCCCAGCGCTCCGGAGCTCCGGACCGTGGGCGCCGCCATCTTAAATATACCATGTGACTCTGAGCCACCAGTGATGCTTACCGGGGATATGCCTCCAGCCAATCAGCGTGCAGAGCGCGCTATTTAAACGCTGCACTCCTTGCCTTCAGTACCAGAACAACTTGGTCTTCCAAGGTGCCTGGTTGCCTGTGTTTCTGGAGTTCTCCTGCGTTCCTGGTAAACTCTGATCCTGATCCAGTCCTGGTAACCTCTGATCCTGATCCAGTCCTGGTAACCTCTGATCCTGATCCAGTCCTGTGATCCTAAACCTGAGCCTGATCCTCATCCAGTCCTGGTGATCCTGTGCCTGAGCCTGATCCTGATCCAGTCCTGTGATCCTGAGCCTGATCCAGTCCCAGTGATCCTGTGCCTGAGCCTGATCCAGTCCTGTGATCCTGAGCCTGATCCTGATCCAGTCCTGGTGATCCTGAGCCTGAGCCTGATCCAGTCCTGTGATCCTAAACCTGATCCTGATCCAGTCCTGGTGATCCTGTGCCTGATCCAGTCCTGGTGATCCTGAGCCTGATCCTGATCCAGTCCTGGTGAGCCTGAGCCTGATTCAGTCCTGTGATCCTGAGCCTGATCCTGATCCTGTCCTGGTGATCCTGAGCCTGATCCTGATCCAGTCCTGGTGATCCTGAGCCCAAGCCTGAACCTCATCACGCCAATCCGGTGCACCTCATCACGCCAACACGGCACACCTCATCACGCCCATCCGGCTTTCCACTATTCGGACTTCCGGTATTACTACCTCACTCCGGCATAGCCGGTCCTAGTTCACTGTCATTGGACATTGCCTCCTCTTATACAACCTTTGTTCATTGTTCTGTATCCAATGCGACAAACTTACATTAAACCCGCTTGCTTTCAATTCACACCAGCTCGTCCAATCACTCCCCTGGTTCCCGACAAGGATTCACAAAACCCTCTAGCCGTGACAGAAGTCTGTTAAGCATCGAAACGCAGAAGGGTTGAGGTTGCATTCCATGCAGTAAAGCCCTTCCATAGCAGTATGTGACAGCCCATTGTGTGTACCTGATGTACGCATGTTGGACAGAGAGTTTGATGCAAATTGTACAGTAAGGGCTTAGCTAAGCTGCCCATTTTATGTGAGGTGGGTGCATAAAATTTAAGGAAGGGTTACAACTCATAAGGTGCATGCATGCAAGAGGAGTGAACATAGACTTTAGGATAACATACACATAAGTCCATTCTAAACTATTGTACTTTAATCAGGACCCGGTCCTATGTTTTCCTCAATGCAGGTTGAATAAAGTGGAGAACACTACATACACTTTAGACATGTGGTTTGGATAATTTCTATTGGTGTTAAACACAAATCACGCCAAGGGGTATATGGCCCACTCAACTGCACTGTTACAGGAAATAACCTCTAAGTGATTTATAGAATATTTTTTTTGCTTTCTTGAAGTAATATTGATATACTGCAAAAGACTGAAATGACATTCTGTAGCATTGGCTGCCATCCAGATTGCAAGTCTCTTGGATATAACTTGACCACAATGAGGAATGTGAACTTCAAGAAGTCATTAAAGCCACTTAGGTGCCCATATAGGGATGGGAAGAGTGAGATCTATGTACTATGTATAAATAGAAATTGGAAGTTAATATTTTTGGTTCTTTTGTTAGGGCTTTTGATTTGTATTTCTTTTTTTTTCTCGTATCTTTAAAAAAATCAAACTAAAATTGGAAGGGGGAGCAGTCCTTAATATTCTGTCATACACTATAATTATAGGCATGGTGACCACTGAAATGAGGAAACTTTCACTAACAACCAAGAATGTATCTATCAGCCTGGGCCACACCTGGTGAAGTAAGGGACTGTTGTCCATCCCTCTAAATATTTTTAAGTGACAGAGCTGCGTCTTTTATGGAGAGTCTGAAACACTTTTTGCAAATATGCAGTCTCATGATATAAGTTTTATCAGATGGTTTGCTGAGCAGGTAAGCAGTACAGTCAGTAAGCACTGCCAGCGACGATCACATCTGCTGAGCAGCGGCTTGTGTGCTCTGTCTCTGACGTCCTGTTTCCAACACTGCTAATCAAACAAGCCTTTGTTCTGTTTTTAGGTTTTGTATGTCGTTAGTGTGCCATGAGCGACACTGAAGTTGTCATGATGCATGAGGGGTTGTTGGAATGACTTGTTCAAGTTTTGGATAAGGTGTGATACTGCCGTATGAGGAGAGTGGAAATTAGAGATTGGAGAATTGTGCAATAGACAGGTATCTTAGCCAAAAAGTATGGATTCCATTAATTTGGAGTCTGTTTCTCATGACTCACTTTGAAGGATGTGTTAACATTTTGAATTATTTATTTATTGAAATAAAAATTTATTTTCCTTATTAAACTCATTTTTTATATACGCTTTGAATGCTGCCACTTGTATGCTAGTTACACACAGATCTATTAATAGACTGAATCTACCAACAAGTCAGTAACTTTAATCAAGCAAGAGGGTTGCCCCTTCAAAACAGACAAGTGTATTACTTTTCCTGTCTGTTACACGCACACAAATACACCACATTCACGTGTGAAAAATTATCCAGGTTTCTCACACCTCTGTGCATTATACACATAATGAATGCGATCTGGAAAGATTCCCAAGCATGCTGCTCCCTATCCAGCACGTTCTGTTGAGTGATTACTTTATGCTCTTGTACTAGCACTTACTTACACTGCTGAGCAATCACTGGATGATCAAGGAGCTTAGGGGATATCATTATTTTTGGCTAGTGACACAAATAGGATAAGTTTTACATGGAAGAAAAAACTTACAATAATTATGTTGATCTTCTTCAGCATTTCCAGTAGATATTAGCAAAACGACAGGATATTAAATGTTTCTACTGTTTACTTCATCTGCTATTAAAATTAACAATAGAAATGCAGTGGACTTGTTATCTACTCATTTAGGGGCTAATCCTGAGCCAATCTTAAGCTTTTTTTTAAGGGAAACCCATGATGCAATGTTAGAGAAGCAAATTAAATGTAATCATTTTGCATGCATGGATAATACTGTTGCACATAGAGCACACATACTGTTAAGAATAATGAGTAATCTGTAAATTAGAGCTGAGCTAGGAAACTTTACCCTTTGAACTCGAATTTTCACTGTCTAAGTTTGCCTTCACTTGCAGTTCAACATGGTTTTGCCCAGGTCTACACTTGCACCTGTATTGCCCTTACTCCCCAACACTGAATGAGCCCCTTACGGTTCAATAATCTGCATGTAACCTTGTCATGGGATGGAGCCAGAGTTTAAGAGTACAATATACACTTAAGCAAAACAATGTTGAACAGCAGAGGAAGGCATCTATAAACTGTGCAAATAGTACCGTAGTTGAGAGGCAAAGTTTTCTATTTCAACTCTAAGGGCCGGATTTACAGATAAGCAAACAAGGAGACTTATGCAAGTCCCATTGCTTGTAACATCTGCGCATGCCTGCCCCAGATGTTAAAGTGGATCTCCATGAGAACGGAACTCTGTGGAGATCCGTCCAATGGGGAAGAGTTTTCCTTCCGCATGGCAAAACCCTGCAACGGGATGGCGTTTGCCATGCTAAGAAGGCATAGGGCTGGCACAATGCCCATCTGCACAGATTAAACTTAAGGTTGGGTTATGAACACAGTCACACGTCCGAGGTGATTGACCGTGGCGTTCACTCCCCTCTTCTGTGCATAATTACAGACCCCTACATGTACAGAAAGTGTGCAAGGGCCAAGATCCAGTCCTAAATTACAGACTAAACAAAGCTGTATTTAGTATCACATGACAATACGAATAGGTATAACAATATTTGTATGTGTGTGTGTGGGGGGGAGGGGGTCTTCTTTTGCTTCTGTTATGTTTTGCATTACCTGGATTTTACGGGCATGATCAAAAGACATCTACTGTAAACTTCTCAGACCTTGAGCCAAACAATGATTGTAATGTAATTTGAAATGAAAAACCAGATACAGAGTATGAAAATAAGAAATTTACACCTGGGCAAAACCATGTTGAATGTACTGTATTAATTTTATTACTTGCATGCAGAGGGAATAATTAGATTTTGCTTATTTAGTCTTATATAAATAGACAGTTGTCATCACTACTGGTCCCCCCAGATTGGACAATTGGAAAATTACAATCAGAGCGATAAAAAAGTTAATTTACAAAAGACTGCCGACAGGGTCATTAACCCAGTAACCTATCAAATAGAATATTGTATGGCTACGATTACTGGGGCTGATCCCAAACCTAGAAACAACATGAAAAATACTTTAAGGAATTCCTGGACTATCTACTTCTACACTATTTCAGTAACACGAATTGTACACAAAATGGATGACAGTGGCCATTTTAGACTGTCCTATTACAACTCTATTTTAACACATACACAATATACCAAACCAATACAATGATGATAGGACAAGCAAATCATAGCCTTGCAATTATGCGCATAGAACCAAAAACCTAACACAACATTTTCACAATGTGGTTTTAACTGCTCACCTTTAATACATTCTTAACCTTTGGGTCATATAGGCAAAGACTAAATAAAATTTGCATCACTCTTCCTAAAGACAAAATAGCATAACAGCAATTGCTCAATGCTTATAGACACAGATATGCAATCACTTTGTATTGCACAAATACTAAGCATAAACTTTAAGTGACAAGTCTTCTTTAAGATCTAAATGACACACAGACATTTTTGACTAATGCTGTATTTAAAATGCAACAGTATCAGCAGGGCTAAAAGGAGAACATCCTGGTAATCTCATAGGAGAGGTGAAAAGTGGGCATGTGCAGGTGATTATCCTGAGCCCTGCTGTTCCATCACAGCATTTCCCCTGTGAGATTTGCCTCATTACTGAATAATTGTGTCCACTCCATCAGATGGCAAAGAGGCAGGAGAGTGTCTTTGAACTTTGAATACTATTAGCTCTAACTTCATGTTTGTAAACAATGTGCACAATATTTTTTGTACACTATTTGTCATGAAGAAGTCAAAATAAGCACAGAGCGAAAGTATTATCTCTATCACAAGATATAAACTGAAAATTAGACTTTCTAGAACCTAAGGACCTGATACTGAATTTTAGCAGATCCGCAATGCTGCCACTGGAGTTTATGAATAACCTCTGACCTGGGAAGGTCAGAGGTTATAAATATACCCCAGTGCCAGCATATCTCATTTGCGGTGGGGAGATCCTGGCAGCAGGACATGTATCACAATCTGTACAAGGATTTAAAGCTTGGAAGATTGAATCCTTTACAGATGAAGATCCCTTCCAAGCAGGTACGTATGATTTTATTTAGTTTTTTATTTATTTTATTTTATTTTTTACTGTAATGGGATGGCCCTTAGTTTTTATTATTACTATAGACATTACATGAAATACCAGGCCTTAGATGGCAAGGCATGCTGGTGTTTGTGGTTCCCCAAGTTCCAGCATGCCTTGGCATCCTTGGGAATGCTGAGGATTCTAGTACTACAAGCATCAGCATGTCCTGTCGCAATGTGTGTTTAGTTATTTACTTTTTGACTTTTTTATTTATTTATGCGTTTGTTTGTTTTCCACTTTAATGTACCTGCACCTTCCACTTACACCACCCCCTGGGATAGTGTAAGCTTTTCACGAAAGTGCAGGTACAATGGAAAAACGCCCCTTTTCTCTTTGAAATATTGTGAAACTCACAGATTCACTGGCTCAGAACAGGCAGAAGCAGACAGTCGAATTAGAAACCTTGCGCCCATCTTTCTGTGCTTGCTCCCATTCTGCATGTGCAGTGCTCATTTTGGCTGCGCTGCCATTAAAAAAAAAACAGACTGAAGCACAGCTGTGGGCCAGCCCATAAGTGCCTGTGCATACCTACACCAGATGTTGCTGAAAGGGCTGTAAGTATTTTAAAGGGAGGTTTCAGTGACTTGACTGATCTAGAGGAGTCATCATGTATGAGTTTTAGAATGTTCAAGATGCTGATACTGTGTGCCATATTTTACATCATAGCAGTAAGAAAGGAGGAAGTTGAATCTCAACAACATCTAGATCCTTTGACAGGTGCAGAGAAAACTGTATTCTGCAATCATGTAAATTTATACAAGAATACACTAAAGCTCATAAAACCACACATTACTCAAGCAGATTTTCTATATAATGTAGTGTTCCATAATTTACTTTGAAGAAACAATGTTTATTAATCAAATACATATTGGAAATAAAAATCTAAGCAATTGGGTAATGTTACAATAAATTTTAATAAAAAAGGAACTAAAATATAATAGGTTATATCACTATATAATATACATAATGAAACAAATACTAAACATGTGTCAGGGGGTTTTATAGAACAGGGAATTGGGAGTGGATGGTTACAGAAGATTACACTGCAAGGGATGTGGGTACTGGAATTGGCTTTGGGCAGGGTTCTGGACTTGGTTAGTAAAGTATGAGTCCCTGGATATGGACATACACAGCCTACTCATTTTCCCATTGTCACCCCCCAAGCTATGACCATATCACAGTAAGTACTAGTTAAGCTAGTAAGTTGGAACTCCATGGTTCAATGAACAACTTGTTAAGTATCTTCTGTTCCACCCTGATCTTTATTTGCATTTCATACTAGATTTCCAATGTATCCTCTTCTTGGGAAGGGATAGAAGGTGGTATGGAGCTGTCCTGACTTAGGGTTGTTTACCTGGAGTATTAGAGGCCCAGTTGTTTCCTGATGCTACATGGGATTTTCATGAACCCCATCACTATTATATTGGCACTTTATACTATTTTAGTAGCACTTGCACCTCACAGCACTGAGGTCATGAGTTAAATTCCCAGACTAGGTCGTATCTGTATGGAGTTTGTGTCTTCTCCCCATGTCTGTGTGGGTTTCCTCCCACACTCCAAAGACATACTGGTAGGTTAACTGCTTACTAATAAAAAAATAAAAAAAATTAACCCCACTCCCAACACTTCACTGTGAAATCTAGGCCCTTTCTGTGAGAGCTGTACAGAGAGCTACAGGAAGGAAGAGGGATGTTGCTTTCCCTGATGTCATGATTTCTTGTTTAATTTATGTTCAGCTCTTCTTTAAAGTCCTGTCATGTGCATTATGAATAATAAATTTGTTAAATATTTGCAACATGTTCTGTTAAAAATAAAAATTTAGTACAATTTTCCATGTCAGTTTATTAGTTACATTTAATGGAAAATAAATAAATCTTGGTTTTGATTTTCAAAATGCACACATTAGACAGCGCCAATGTCAAAAAAATGTGTTAATGCTAATACTAAGTCAAGTAAACCTAAGCATATATGCAAAGACACATGAACACATGACAATAAAACTTGCATTCCTTGAATGTCATTTACCAGTTTTAACAAGTTCCACAGAACATGACTAAGGGTCACAGAATTGATTTGGTCTTGTGTCTCTTGCCACCTCATTGCACAGTTAATGGCAGTGTGTCACCTGTATGCTCAGACAAGGATATCCACCTCTTCTGGAACCTGGGGCCTCATTTACTAAGGACGAATTGAGTAAATTCATCAGAGAATTGCTGTCAACTCTCCTGAGTTAATTCTCATGGGGGTGAGTGTCAATTTCATAGAAGTCTACACACACTTTGCTTTAATAAGCCCCCATGACCTGTGTTAAAAATTTTAAAAAGTATTAAAAAAAAAAATAAATAAATAAACTGCTGCTGCAGCAAGCAATTCACCCTTGGCATGCAGCTGCCTATAGTACTATAAGTGAAAGCATGCCCATGTATTACAGGGCATTATTTCTCTTATAGTACTATAAGCAACAGCATGCCAAGGGTTAATGGCATGCTGCCGGCAGCATATTAAGTCCGTTATAGTGTTAAATGAAAAATAAAAGTCATCGTACAGTAACAAACTCCATTACATGAGCTCTGTTCCTTTTTCTAAAATGTAATGTGTCCTCCATCCCTATTAATAATATAAGATGCCCACTTAGGTACCAAACTACTTCAGAAGCTGTCCCCTTAGGTCCCTTACTAATTAACCATACGTTCCTATAGGTCCTGTAATAGTTATTAATCCATTCCTATATGTACCTTTCTAGTTATGCATCTGTGGCTTTAGGTACCTAAATATCCTAGCATATGGGCCCAAAAATAAGGAATTAATAAACCGTTGGAAAAAGGGGGCTTACTTATAACCTCGGGCACGGCATCCTCTGACGTCATGCTGTGCCCGAGGTTATAAGGGCGAATTGCTTGCTGCGGCAGCCATTTTACATTTTTTTTTCAGCCCAGAACTCCAGAGAGGTTTAATATAAACTCGCTGGAATTTAATCGCTACACATCGCTGGAGTTTACAAATCGGCACCTAAAAGTGCCGATTTGTAAATCCAGAGACTTAAAAAAAAAAATCGCTCCTCAACTCCAGCGATGTGTGGCGATTTTCAGAGGCGATTTAAAGCGCCCCTTAGTAAATCTGGCCCCTTGGATGAATTTAGACTCCAGCTGAGGGCTAGACAGTTTTCAATCACATGCAAAGACATGCTACTAACCAACCCTAACCAGAGACTGGATATTTATATAAAGATGCTACACAAAAGTGTGTAAAGTATGTTTACAAGCAACCAATACAGCAAGCAGAGTTCTATACCAACGGTCTGATCTGCGCCATCAGAAGCTGTAGTTCCTGAAAAGGCTGCAACATCAAATTCAGGGATGGTATGGCGATTTCTCTATGCTTTAATTAGCAAGTTGTGCAAGTTCTCATTATGTAGTTTTGATAGAGATATATTTTTAGAATTTAAAACAGTGTGATGTGTAATTAGTAATAATTATCCAGTTTAAGGGCATAAGGGATCAGTTTAAGCCATTTTCTAAACATCATACAAAAAAATAAACAGATGTTGAATAACATGTGCATGTTAAAATATTCGATATGTATACAAAGATACAAACAATACATATACATAGATATGTATAGCCAGACATCACTTTAAGCTCTTCGCTTTTAAGCTCATTTTAAATCATGGTACTTAGCTATTTTTTTTTTATTACATTTGTTTTTTTGTTAAATTGTTTTGTGGATTTAGGACACTAATCTTGATCTATTGTTAATGTTCCCATTGTGTTATTTCTCATAATTTTTGTTGTTGTTCTATAGTTAAAATAAAAATAGGAAGATTATTTTAGGAGCAATAGAAATGAGAACATATATTAATTAGACATGTGCAGGCTCGGTTCTAAGAGAACCGAGCCCACACGAACATCAGGATCCGAAGCAGGATCCGAGCATAGCCCGGATCTCCCCTCGCGGCTCGGGTGACGTCACGTCACCCGAGCTTTCAAAAGCCCCGTCGGATCTTTTGAGACTGCCGTGGAGGACGGAGGACGGAGGTTTTGCTGAACACATGATGGGGTTTTCTGGGAGGGAGCTGGACATATGATGGGGATTTCTGTGGGGGGGAGCTGCACATATGATGGGGATTTTTGTGGGGGGGGAGCTGCACATATGATGGGGATTTCTGTGGGGGAGAGCTGGACATATGATGGGGATTTCTATGGAGGAAGAGCTGCACATATGATGGGGATATCTGTGGGAAAGAGCTGGACATATGATGGGGATTTCTATGGAGGAAGAGCTGCACATATGATGGGGATATCTGTGGGAAAGAGCTGGACATATGATGGGGATTTCTATGGAGGAAGAGCTGCACATATGATGGGGATATCTGTGGGAAAGAGCTGGACATATGATGGGGATTTCTGTGGGGGAGAGCTGGACATATGATGGGGATTTCTGTGGGGGAGAGCTGGACATATGATGGGGATTTCTGTGGGGGAGAGCTGGACATATGATGGGGATTTCTGTGGGGGAGAGCTGGACATATGATGGGGATTTCTGTGGGGGAGAGCTGGACATATGATGGGGATTTCTGTGGGGGAGAGCTGGACATATGATGGGGATTTCTGTGGGGGAGAGCTGGACATATGATGGGGATTTCTGTGGGGGAGAGCTGGACATATGATGGGGTTTTCTGTGGGGAGGAGCTGGACATATGATGGGGTTTTCTGTGGGGGGGAGCTGGACATATAATGGGGTTTTCTGGGAGGGAGCTGGACATATGATATGGTTTTGCTGGGGGGAGCTGGACATATGATGGGAATACTGGGGGGGTGGGGAGCTGGACACATGAAATAAATACTAGGGGGAGCTGGAGATACATGCTGTAGAATATTGGGAGCTGGAGACACATGACTGGAATACTGGGGAAGCTTAGGAGACATAATGGGGAATACTGTACTGCGCATGCACGGTATCTATTCAGTGCTGACTCATGTATGTTACATAAGTCAGAGATGCAGTCTCTAGTGTCATTAGCAGCGGCACCCCAGAACAGGAAGCAGGAGGACGTCAAGAGCCAGAAGAGGCCAAGCAGCATCTTCAATCAAGAAGAGAAGATTTTCAATCAACATTTCCCGAACAGCTTTCAACACGTCAAGAACTACTAGCAAGTCATCCCAAGACAGATGACTGCAAAACGGTGAGTCCATACTTCATTATATTTTTTGCACACATTTACACTATACATTATCCTTAGGTTTAGTTAGTACACGGTAGCTACCACAATAGTTTGATAAACACACAGGGACACATTAGTTAGTTTTAATGTATAGAAATGTATTGTTTAATCATTTATTCTTTATTCATGTTTAGTATTTCTGTTTATTGGGGAAACTGTTTTTGTTTTTTGACACATTACTCTGCATCATTTTTCCCCTTGTCAGGCTGACGCTTATAGTACTTGCACTACTTTTGTTTTCTGCCACTGCTGTGTGGCAATGTTTCATAGATGTGCTATAAACTGTAGTGTGTGTTTGTGCCACTGCTCTGTTTAATAATAGTAAGAAACAAGCCAGGCCGCTGCAGCATTTGGCCTAAACTGTATGAAAATAATATTGTTACCTGTGAGGTGCTCAAAATTTACTAGAAATTACTGAAAATTATTGTTAATGGAGTAAATAATAATATAGGAACAATAAAGAGCCAAATTATGCAATTTTAGCATTTTGCAGCAATTTTTGAAAAAAAAATACATACCCAAAACCAAAACACGTGGGGGCGGTTTTGGCAAAACCAAAACACAAAGTTAATACAGATCCAAAACCAAAACACGTGCGTCAGTGAACATCTCTAATATTATTAATAAGGTAGACCAGCTAAAAAGTATTAGCAGTTAATTACTAGTTCATCGTTATACATATACAAATATACAGCGTCGTTTCTAGACCTAGCAGGCCCAAGACGGAAAAAAAAATTCTGGCGCCCCCCCCCTCAAAAAACAAAAAATGTATGTGCCCAGTCAACCACCTCTGCCAATTGTGTGCCCAGCCTCCATGTGTCCCTTATATGTGTCCAGCCTTCTTTTGTGCCACCTTTATAAGTGCCAGCCTCATTTTGTGCCCCCTTTATAAGGGTCAGCCTCCTTTGTGGCCCATTTATATTATTTACTAAAACTTTTTTTAGAAAGTGTTTTTTTTTTTTAAAAGGTAAAGTAACTTACCTTACTATCTTCTCCCTCACGCTCATTCCTCCGTCGTTCTCACAGTCACAGGCGCCAGCCACACAGGACCAAATAAATTTCAATGAATAACACTACCTCATATACACTTGTGATGGTGGCCCAGGGATGATGGTATGGGCACAGTTGAATAACACTACCTCATATACACTCGCATAGGAGCCTTGTATTCCCAGTACTATTCATCTCAATAACGAGATGAATAGAGATGCTGGAACCCGTGACTGTAAGAGCCGCGGTCCATGTGACTGCGGCCAGGGGAGAGGGCTGCATGATCTAAAGGGGGGCTGTCCTACTTGCAATAGCACAGCTCGCCCCTGCAAATATAACAGCATAATAGTATTGAACAGGTTAAAAGGTACAAAGGACCTGATTCAGAATTTGAAAATAAGAGGAAAGTTACTCCTGAGGAAAACCATGTTGATTTCAGGGGAGTCATATTTCATCTATTGAAAATAGTATTAGAGAAGAGAGGTGGCGTTTCCTAGCTCAAGAGCCAGATTTACTAAACCGTGGGAAAGAAAAAGTTGCCATAGCAACTAGAGTCTAGCTGACATATTCTAGTATGTATCAGGAAAATAAGAGCTAGAATCTGATTGGTGGCTATGGGCAACATCTCCACTTTTCCTTTTCCACAGCTTAGTAAATCAGGCCCCAAGTCTAAATAACAGTGTAAAAATAAAGCTGGTCACTGTCTGTGCAGTAAGCAATTCAAAGATATATCAATGCATGCAAATAATACAATTATCTTGACTATCCCTGAACTCAACATTGTATTGCCCATGAGCAACTTTCCTCTCTTATTTTCAATCTCTGAAGCAGGTCCAAAGTGTCTAACAGGTATAAGAAAACTGAATTATTTTACATTAAGGGGAACATTGCTCAACATTAAATACTATACAAAGCCATGTGCATAAAGAACAAGTAGTGACATCCACAGCTTCATAAATTAAGACTTGTATTCAACCCAAACATGGTCTTTGTTTTCCAGCAGTCATCACTGAATATAAAACAGGGAATCAACTATTTCTTTATTTAATAATCTAAAGCTTATAATCTAAATCCTGCCCAAGATGTCCACTTCTGAGCCAGGAAGGCAACATAGCTTTTCACTGAACTTTACATAAGTTATCCCTCTCCAGAGTTAGGGGGCTTGGCAATGGCGATTGTGCATATGGCTAAGATAGTACCCTTTATATAAAAATGTTCTTTATTAAACAAGTGTTGGCACACTAAGCTGTTGGCTGTATCAATGTCAAAATAACAATTGCCGCAGCGGTAGAATCTCATCCAGTTAAGAGGCAAAGTCCATCAGACTTTGCCTTTAAGAACACTTTTTTCCAATGTGAAATTTTGTTAAAAAGGGCTAGACCAAGGACATGGCCAAAATGATTGTTGTTGATTTAATATATAAAGTTTAACAAAATTGAGGTGAATTTTGTGCAAACAGAATTCCATAGGGGTCAAAATACATAACAAAAAGGGTAACAATAAATGTGGCATTAGCCAAGTGTACCTTACCATAATAAATCACTCTGTCATTAATGCTAAAGTCTTAAGCTGGCCATACACTAGAGCGATTATCGGGCCAATCCTTCAATTTTCGCGTAAGGAGCCGAATTGTCGTGCTAGTGTATGGTAACGATTTTTCAGATGAGAATCCAATAATCGTCCAAAAAGGGCTTCTGAACGATTATTGGATCTTTTGACATGTTTGATTTAAAACGATAAAAAGCAGGAGATTTTAGTGTATGGACATTAAACGATAATCGTGAGTTCTTCGGCGATAAATTTATCGTGAAGTGGAGGCGTGCTTATGCAGATGAACTGTAACATTTAACGAAGCGCCTTGTGCATCATAAGCTGTGCGCCATGGAGTTCTTATACATAATGACGTTTGACATTTCATGAAGGACCTGTGTTGAAACACTTACTTATATATGCAGGTGCAAACAGCATACTGAACTTGGACATTATATATGGAGCTGCATCATGTGCTGAGGGCCATGGATTTGTTGCTGCAAACTGCATACTGAACTGATGTTTTAATTACATACATACATAGATGAATTGTATATAAGCCAACTGAACACCAAAAAACTTTGTTTAATTATTGCCACCCATTGGCTTTCATAGTTTTTTTTATTCTTCTTAACTTTACATCAATATCGTCTGCAGTGTCATGAATACTTAAGCATTTTAATGCATTCTTTGGTTAGTTGGAGGATTTCCTTTGCGTTTCTATCATCATGACGTAGTTTCCCTTTTGGACTTCCATTACTCTCATCTGAAATAATGATGATATCTGTATGTAACAGAAAAAAAAAAAAAAAAAAAAAAAAAAAAAAAC
>WWET01002752.1:83897-122720 GCA_011038615.1 Limnodynastes dumerilii | reverse complement strand
AAAACAAAAAGAAAAAAGGTGAGAGCAGGCTGTGTTATTTTCTTTTTTTATAACACACGCATTCCCTAAACCCTGTTACCATGCCACCTGCACCCTTTCATCCCTGTTACTATTACACCTGTTCCATGTAACCCCTGTAGCTTTGTGCCACCTGTACCCTTTTACCCTTGTTACTATGACACGCATCCCCTTTAACCCCTGTTACCATGCCACCTGCACCCTTTTACCCCCGTTAGTATGACACCAGTTCTTTTAACCTTCATACTATGTTACAGCCTAACCATAAAATTAACCATAAAACCATTAAATTAAAAACATGATGTATACATGTGTACAAAATGAGCAAGCAAACTTACCAGTTGCGCTACTGGTTATTTTGATGCTTTGATACTCTGGGTCGATCATACATCGGTCTGCCTCGTTGATATCAACCTTCTGTTCAGCCAAACTTGTGTCACGTGCCGTTGCTGAACTGTCAGTGTCTCTTTCTGTATGAAGTGTGTTGAAAAAGTTGTATATTACATATTGCAAAATAAAAACCATTTGTGTTTTTCATAAAACTTGAGGACTTTGTGTTTCTGACATTACCTTTTTTTTTTTTAAATACATTTTTTAACATCCACTCCCCTTAACTCCACCCTGTCATGGCGTTGTCTTCCTGTAATGCAGACAGGGTTAAATTAGAAGACAAGGTGTATACAAACATAGTAAATACATCCCAAAAAATTGAAACATTCACACATCACATGACTGCTCCACAAGTTTAATTCATACACCTGCACTAATTCTCATTAGCAGAACACATAACTACTGTCCTTCCTCTAAAGACACATGCCAATATACTCACTTTGAATGGTTCGACAAAGGATTGAGTTTTCTTTTCTCTTTTCTTTTTAAATCCGATTATCGCTTCTGGATCTGCTCTTTTTGACGTTCGATGCCGAACTTTTGTTTGATTATTTCAATGACTCTGTTTAGAATGTTTCTTTTTCTTGTGCTGATGTTGGGATAAACCTTCAGCAGACCATCGTAATCCCACTTATCAAAGAAGTGCACGATGGTTTACATTTCTGCTGTTGACATGGGATTACTTCTAACCTCGGACGCCATTTTGCTAGGCCCAGGACTGCTGTTTGGAAAATTCTCACTTTTGTGACCCTGATTTTTGTTTTGGACGCCTGCACCCTCACATCTGTCATGGTCACCCTCGATCTCCCTGCTGTTTGCCTTCCCTGTCACCTTTGTAATCATGCATTGCTGCAAACACCGCCAGACATTACATACCTTTATAAATTGGTTTTTCAAAGACAAACAGAACTTCACATGTCTCTGGTATTATTCTTCTCAAAGCCTGAGCTGAAATTGCACAGCTGAATTTTAAATCCTCAAATGAACGTCCTGTTGCCAAATACTCAAGGTAGCCACAAGACGTTGTTCTGGTGTGATGGCTGTCCTCATCTTGGTGTCCTGCCTTTGAATGTAGGGAGAAACAGCAAGCAAGTATAGGAAAGCCTCATCATCCATTCTCAAATAATTTCGAAAATCATCAGGATTATTCTCTCAAATTTCCTGTAGCAGTGAATTATGAGAAAACGAATCCCTTTTCTTCAGCCATTCCTTCGCCCAACATTTACGAGGTCGACGATTATTTGACGTTTTTCTCTGCTTCTGCTGGGTTAAAATAACCATAGAAAGGGCGAAGATTCCAACACCTTTCGTATTCTCATCCATCTTGCCAGCAAAGAACAAAGAGTAAATAAAGAGCTAGCTGGCACAGGAAGTTATATTTATACTTCCTATTGTCCGCGTCACTCACACCCACATGGTACTGACTGCCCTTTATGTAAATTTACAAAGAAAATTGGCCGATAAAATAAAATTGTCGTATTGTGTATGGGCAAAAGCGATATTTTACACCCGACAAAACAAGACCAAAAGTCAGCGT
Organism: Limnodynastes dumerilii; assembly: GCA_011038615.1. NCBI lineage: Eukaryota > Metazoa > Chordata > Amphibia > Anura > Limnodynastidae > Limnodynastes > Limnodynastes dumerilii. The sequence continues at coordinate 120,775 of WWET01002752.1, read as the reverse complement.
GTTTTTTTTTTACCTTTTGAACGATAATTGTATGCAAGTTATGCAATGTACGGTGCCGATATTTTTTGACCATGCAGCGGAAAAATCTGCAAGATTATCACCGAATCCATGCGATTTTCGATAATCGCTCTAGTGTATGGCCAGCTTTAGGGCTAGATTTACTAAACTGTGGAACAGGAAAAGTAGTGATATTGCCCATTGCAACCAATCAGATTGTAGCTCTCACTTTCCTGTTAAATTCTAGAGAATGTCATATAGAATCTGATTGGTTGCTATCTCCACTTTTCCTTTTCCTCAGTTTAGTAAATCTAGCCCTTGATTTCTATTCCTAAACATGTAGAACCTCAAATAAAGTGATTTTTTTCAAGTTGTCATTTTCTGCTATACATAAACAAAGTCAAGAAGTATAATTAACTCTTACAATCTAATGCTTCACCTTTAAACAAGTGGTTTTCAGCATTCTGACAGAAATAGGAATTATGTCTTGCACAAAAATGCTACCAAGACATTTATCCACTAAATGAATTAGTTAACAAGTAAACTTGGCTTACATAATCAGACTTCTTGAGAAAAGAAATGTTAAGTATCTGTCTAACTGCTTCACTGTATCAATCAGTGCACAATGTACAGTGCTATGTGACACGATGCACATTTTATCCAATTTTTACTGGCAACCAAACATCATATGTTATTTTTGCACCACATCTTTACATACCTCCCAACATTTGGAGGGAAATTTTTGCGGCCTGGTAGAAGGAGTGTGTCTTGTACTGCCCAGTGGACGTGTCTGGGGAAAGCGTTTATGTCTGTCATACCCATATAGCGGGTCTAGTGCATGCCTCTTTTAATAATTTAGCCATCCATATGTCTGCCCCTTATTATTTTCCAGCCTCCAAATGTTGGCCCCTATACGTCCAGCCTCCATATCTGCCCCTTTATTTGTCCAGCATCCATGACTGCCCATTATTATGTTCAGCATCCATATGTCTTTCCCATGTTTATTTGTCCAGCCTCCATATGTCGGCCCCTTTATTAAATGTCTGCTCCTTTATTATTTGTCCAGCATTCATGACCCTTGTTAATATGGCTAGCCTCCATGTCTGTCCCTTATTATTATTGCCAGCCTCCATGTCTGTCCCTTATTATTATTACCAGCCTCCACGTCTGCCCCTTATTATGGCCAGCCTTCATGTCTGTCCCCAATTGCCAGAGCCAGACTCCATATGCCCCCTATTGACAGTGCCAGCCTCATGTTTGCCCCCTATTGCCAGGCTCCATGTCTGCCCCCAAATGCCAGTGCCAGCCTCCATCTGCCCACTTATTGCCAGCCTCCATCTGCCCCCTTGATGCCAACCTCCACCTGCCCCCATATGCCAGTACCTGCCTCGATGTCTGCCCCTAATGTCTGTGTCTGTTTCCATGTCTGCCTCCAAATTGCCAGTGCCAGCCTCCTTATGCCCCCTATTGCCAGTCTCCAATTATTTGATGCCTGCCCCCATTGCCAGACTCTGCCCCCAATTGCCAGTGCCAGACACTATTTAATTTATTTACTTACCTTTGAAGTCTTTTCCTCCGTGGCGCTCGCACATCTTCCCTCTTCCTCTGTCTGTTGGCGTCTGCTCTGCAGTCAGGTGAGAGCACAGGACACATAATACAGGGCTCCCGTTGGAGCCTTGTATTAGCAGTACTTCACGTGACCGCAGACGTGGCCTACGTCTGTGCAGAGCCCGTGTATTAGCCGACAAGCCGTTAAAAAAAAAAAAAAAAAAAAAAAAATTAAAGAAAGTTTGTCCCTAGAGTCTGATCTCTCTGGACATGTTCTGGGGCAGGCGGGACAGCGAAAGCAGGACTGTCCCTCTGAAATCTGGACAGTTGTGAGGTCTGTCTTTAAGCAGGATTCAAACTAAAGCTTTGTCACATGTTTATTGTTATAATCAAATAATAAATGAGGACCTGATCCACAACCCGCTCATTTTCCATGTGTGGGGGGTGTAATTCTGCACGAGAAAGGAGCAGACTCCTCTCTCGTGTGTAAAAAAAAAAAAGTGTGACTTACACTGTCATAAGGAAGCCTTAAGTCACATTTCCAGATCAGCAGTCCGTCTGAAAGCTGATCCATATGTAAGTGGGTGATCACACGCACAGTGTAAAATGCTTCCCTCCACGAACCAAAATCCAATAGTCCTCAATACTGTTTTGTATTTAGGGGGTGTGAATTATCTTAAGGTTTGGAAAAGTGGAGATGTTGCCTATAGCAACCAATCAGATTCTAGTTCTCACTTTCCTAATACATACTAGAAAATGTCAGCTAAAATCTGAAAGAGGACAGTTTACGATACAAATGGTTGAAAAAAAATCCCCTGATTGTGGGGACAGACCCAGGTGGCTGCCCCAGAGATGTATGGAGCTCAAGCACAAACAATGGCAGACTGCACACACCCCAATGCACCCACAAATACTAAACTCGATAGGTACTTGGTAACCAAAGAACACTGGCCACTGAATACAGAACACAATGAAATACCAAGTTTGGGTTACGAACCACTAACCTGATATAGCACAGGCCCTAACTGATCAGAATGAACTGACAGGGTTCACACTCAGACAAATCCCATGCAACAGAACTGGTTCTGGCAGTACGGGTGTGCCAAACCTCAGAAAAGGCACAGGGTGAGTGAACGCAATACGCAAATATATAAAAAAGGATAGGTGGGAAAGTCAGCGCTAAGACTGCAAACCAATATACAAAGGACTTTTACGATAAATAAAGAAAGCTGCTAAAAAGGGACCACCTATAGGACACAAAATAGACAAATGGAAAAAAAAATTGAAAAAAATTTGGGTGGGGTCCCTTAAAAGCGCTAAAAAGTCCTGTCGCAGCTCACACCACCTTCAGAGTGTCCCTAAAACTCTAACAAATGCAAATATATAAAAAAGGATAGGTGGGAAAGTCAGCGCTAAGACTACAAACCAATATACAAAAGGACTGCAATACGCAAATAGTCTTGATAAGGAATGGGTGCAGGAATGGTCCTATACCTTATGTTGAGATACTGTTCTAAAAATAAGGAGTAAGACCAGGCGTTGGGTGTGAGATGAAGGGTAGTCACAAAATGGTGCAGGGCCAGAGCATAAAAAGATGCAACATACAGGGAAAGTGCAAGACAATAGACAAAGGTTACATAGTAAGGTACAAAACTATGCACAGGAATAAGATATTGCACAGCATCAACTAGCAAGAAGCACAAATCCACAGGATTTAGAAACAAGTGTCTCAGGACACAACCCCAAGAGAAGCATTAGACCAATCACCACTCAGCTGTGGTCAAGTCCCCAGACTGATAAGGCAGGTCTCAGCTGTTATGGAGTCAGTCGACACCAGTCTATGACATTTGCGCCACTGAAAAAGACAACATCCCAGCTGCAAGGCAACAGTCTGGAGGTGGACTGACAACAAACATGGTTCGTCTATAGGCCGCCTCAGCTAACATTCTTGCAGATGATTCTATGCTGGCTGGAAAAAAGAGGGACAATGGAAAATACCTATATACCCTCCTTTGATTGACTTCCTCCCTTCCCTAGTACTGCCCTTTTGACGCTCTGGACATTTTAGCGCCAGGAGCAAAAAGGAACAATGGTGCCCCCTGACCCTAAAGTCCAAGCCAGTTTAATCATAAATGGTGCCCCCCTATTGCACATCCCTAGTTACGGCCCTGCATATTAGTACTTTAACTCTTAAAGCCCAGGGGTAGAGAAATTCCCAGTCAGAATTTCAGAGTAAGTCTGGCAGATGTTTTATTCACATACCTGTATGTCATGATGCTGTATTCCACTCACAGGTCTGATTGCAGCGGTAGCAGAGTTCCAAGATTGGCACAGTGTGAGACTTTAACTCTCATGAGGGCAAGGTGAAGGCCACTCCACACACATGCACAAAGTGATAAAAGCTTTCCTTAACAGCAATATTCTCACTTAAAATGGCAATGTTGCGAAAGTTAGGATCGCGCGCAATGGCTAAATTCAGCCCTTACTCTACGATTACCATTACTCCAACCTTCCACCTCCCAGATTTAGATTACGCTAAACGCTGTCGGAAAAGTGTTCCATTACAGAATGCAGGATATTGCAGATCCAGTTCCGTAATGGAATAACGTAAAGTTAACATACACACACGTTCAAACTGCAGCCATTTTCCATTATCTTCTAGTGGAAAACAACTCTTTTGCGGCAGTCTGGATCTGGTCACGTATCTAGCCCACAGAATTTTGGGTTAATTTACACAGTAAATTGGCCACAGATCGTTACTTGGATACCTTTATTACTGGATATTATGGTCTGTATGTCGATTTTTGCATAGCCTGTATACTTTCTAACTTTGATGTTAAAAGTGGAAATCCAATTGCTGGTGAAGTATCAAAAAAGGTAATGTTTCTGGTCATTCTAAAATCATGAATATGTCTGTAAAACTATGGTTGCAGGCAAGATAACGTGTACAAGAATGGAAGCTGTGGTTAAAAGAAACAGTAAAAAAAGACGATGTCACTGTCAGCTGAATACAGGAAACAGGTCATTAGCCTTCTTGCTCCCATCCTCCAATGTTTAAACAATCCAGGTTACCACAACAATCAACATACATATAATGTTCTAATACTTCACATATTTGATTCAGTAAAGGTTTGTGTATTGCTATTAAAATATTATTAAAACCTATTTTTTTACTATTAGCACAATATGTCTTAACTAGTGCTTTCCTACTATGATTCCTGTGGTTTTCTTTCTCCGTCCAGTTTTTCTAATTTGGGATAATGATTTTGGATATTCAATATTCACCTCATTGTTGTCAGTATGGGGGAAGCAAATGTGAAGAGGGCACTGTCCAGGGGGGTACCCTGCATGTCTGCATGACTGAAATAGACTAGTCAGTAACCTGCCAGACGGCAATACTTAAAATACAGTGTATGACCAGCTGGCAAATCACTAAGGAGGAGGCTATAAGTGGGAGGTAGATTTGTCTTTTGTTTTTTCTTTTAAATAGGAATCCGCATATAACATTTACATATTTTTTTTTATATACTCTTGTAAAATAAAGAATTATATATAAAGCTTACAGCACATAAAGGGGGAGGGGGGCACCAAAACTAAATAATACCTTGCCCCAAATGTATGTATGTATGTATGTATGTATATGTATATGTATGTGTGTGTATGTATATGTATATGTATGTATATGAGTGTATGTATGTATGTATGTATGTATGTATGTATGTATGTATGTATATGTGCATGTATTTATTTATTTATGTATGTATGTATGTATGTATGTATATGTATGTATATGTGTGTGTGTGTGTATGTACATATGTATGAATGTATGTATGTATGTATGTATGTATATGTATATGTATGTGTGTGTATGTATATGTATATGTATGTATATGAGTGTATGTATGTATGTATGTATGTATGTATGTATGTATGTATGTATATGTGCATGTATTTATTTATTTATGTATGTATGTATGTATGTATGTATATGTATGTATATGTGTGTGTGTGTGTATGTACATATGTATGAATGTATGTATGTATGTATGTATGTATATGTATATGTATGTGTGTGTATGTATATGTATATGTATGTATATGAGTGTATGTATGTATGTATGTATGTATGTATGTATGTATGTATGTATATGTGCATGTATTTATTTATTTATGTATGTATGTATGTATGTATGTATATGTATGTATATGTGTGTGTGTGTGTATGTACATATGTATGAATGTATGTATGTATGTATGTATGTATATGTATATGTATGTGTGTGTATGTATATGTATATGTATGTATATGAGTGTATGTATGTATGTATGTATGTATGTATGTATGTATGTATGTATATGTGCATGTATTTATTTATTTATGTATGTATGTATGTATGTATGTATATGTATGTATATGTGTGTGTGTGTGTATGTACATATGTATGAATGTATGTATGTATGTATGTATGTATATGTATATGTATGTGTGTGTATGTATATGTATATGTATGTATATGAGTGTATGTATGTATGTATGTATGTATGTATGTATGTATGTATGTATATGTGCATGTATTTATTTATTTATGTATGTATGTATGTATGTATGTATATGTATGTATATGTGTGTGTGTGTGTATGTACATATGTATGAATGTATGTATGTATGTATGTATGTATATGTATATGTATGTGTGTGTATGTATATGTATATGTATGTATATGAGTGTATGTATGTATGTATGTATGTATGTATGTATGTATGTATGTATATGTGCATGTATTTATTTATTTATGTATGTATGTATGTATGTATGTATATGTATGTATATGTGTGTGTGTGTGTATGTACATATGTATGAATGTATGTATGTATGTATGTATGTATATGTATATGTATGTGTGTGTATGTATATGTATATGTATGTATATGAGTGTATGTATGTATGTATGTATGTATGTATGTATGTATGTATGTATATGTGCATGTATTTATTTATTTATGTATGTATGTATGTATGTATGTATATGTATGTATATGTGTGTGTGTGTGTATGTACATATGTATGAATGTATGTATGTATGTATGTATGTATATGTATATGTATGTGTGTGTATGTATATGTATATGTATGTATATGAGTGTATGTATGTATGTATGTATGTATGTATGTATGTATGTATATGTGCATGTATTTATTTATTTATGTATGTATGTATGTATGTATGTATATGTATGTATATGTGTGTGTGTGTGTATGTACATATGTATGAATGTATGTATGTATGTATGTATGTATATGTATATGTATGTGTGTGTATGTATGTATATATATACACACACACACACACACGATACATTCTATACCATGTTATGTTATTTTTTGTGTGTCCTCTCATAGAGAACTTTTAAATGTCTTATTAGCATTAGCTTGTCAATTTCATCTTCATTTGAAAAACATTCAGGAAAAACTGCTTTTATGTGTATTATTACCAGTTGCTGTTCAAAGTACAAGCGATGTTAAGAGGTTAATGGAAAAGTTTATATAGTGATGCCACCTTATTTTAGTCACAATGGCAAACAACGAGGGCAGGAAGGTGTTGGCAGCCTATTTTAGTTTTGTATCTTAACAAGTAATAAAATAAAACTGCATGATCAGTTTAAAGAGACAGAGTCCAGAAATACAGTTTAATTTTGGGAGTAAAAACAGAATATAGAACAATTTAATATAAAAGCAAGTTGGATAAATAATTCTTAATTTTCTTCAGCCTTTGCCAATGTTTATTTATGTCAAAAAGATTGGACACAGATCAGTTTTAACTGCCGTAAAAAAAAAAGTTAGAGCATTTTATAGATAAAAGATATAATGGCTAGGGAATTAGAGAGTTAGATTAATAGATGGTAGCATAAAGGGGTCTATTTACAAACATCATTTTCATGTGATAATTCCTATTTGCATGTGAAAATGGGCATTAGCGCATGTAAATGAAGATTTTCATATCTGCAAACAATGGATTGCCATGGAAAATAGTAGTTTCCATGGCGATCATGTAACTATTGGGGCTCTCCACCAGCCTGTTCTTTTCAGAGGGCCGCCGGTTCATAATATTATGAAAGATTTTAAAGTCCTGATATGAAGACAATACGCATGCGCAGTGTTTTTCATACCGGAACTTGAAATTTTGAAAGTCCCGCAATGGAGTCTCTGCGCATGCGCTGGACTTCATTCGTATGAAGTATGAATCAAATGTCCTGTGATGACCAGAGATCACCACAGGACCTCTCAGAGCAGGTATTTTGGTAAATTTAATGAAAGAAGCTGCCAGGATTGCTGCGAGCTGAATAGAGCCTAGAACAGCTTCATTCATTTAAAATTTAAGCCATTTGTAAATAGAGCCCAAAATGTTTGCATAGAGAGGTGAATATGGACTGAATGTTTTGCTTCCTGGGTCATAGAACTTTTGGTCAAGTTTCTTCTTTGCAGTATACTCACGCAGTATTCCTAATGGATTCTCATTTAGACAGCAACAGTTGTCCTATTTATCACTAGCAATCCCAGAGATGACGCAGAAGGAACACATCAGGTTTATTTAGTTATTAGGTCTGTGTGTTTTGTAAATACATGTTTAAATATTTGCACATATTTAGAGAACCTTTAAAAATATTTCCAACTGTTACTATCTATTAGATATTTTTGCTTTTTATTCTACTGTTATATTAGTGAACGACACATACAGAAATTATGATGCAAACAATGGGCCAGAATCAGATTTAGTAGCAAGGCTCAAATGTACAGAGGGGCTCCATACGTTCAGTCGCTACTAAGCTCTGTATGTTAATGGAAAAAAGTCACTCCCCCATTTATATAAGTGTCCAGAATCCTACCTAATCTTGTCTGCATGTAAGGTTTAACATGCAGACAAGATAATCATATGTAAAATAAACCCAGCCCTTACAAATCGATGTAAATATCAAGGCCAGCCTACCAACATACGCAACTGCAGCATATCCGGAATTAACTTCCGTACATCCGGTGTTCCGATTGCCCAGTGTCTTAAAAACAGCTGATTTACACAAATAGCTTGTATAAATTAGCTGTTATAAAGGAGTCTGGATCCATTCCAATATACGCATGATTTTGGGTAAATTGTCTAAAATGAATCTCTTACTGTGACATTGTTAGCATTCCCTGGCTTACAACAGGGAATTGTCATTATTCCATTGCTAGAGTGATTAATCTAAACAGAAGTAAATTAGAATGATGCCTACAGTGGAGATCCATCAAGCTCTTAAAAAAAAATAAAAAAATAAGTTTGTTTGCTTTTTTTACACCACCTTATAAAATCTCCCTTCTTGTCAGTTCACAAATGAGCCTTGGCGTATTGAATTTTTTTTTATTTTTTTTTTTTTTTTTTTAACTACCTTTATTCTTTATAAACTTACAAGTGAAGGGTGAATGTTCACACTGTTCTTTGAACCATTTGCAATTTATATTGTCCAATTAATAGGATTTAAAAAGTAAGGAAATTTTTTCACAACCATAACCTAATGAATATTATATGCTTTTCTATGCTTGTAAAAACATGAACACCTGTTTACATTGCTATAGGTATTTTTTTTTATTAGCTAAAGAAGCTCACTGTAGACTTGTACCTTTTCTTAACCAACACTAAGTTGATGCAAAAAAGCTAGTCACTAGTAAACGGAAATTTTTTAATGGGTATGGTCCACTGAAAATCTTGGTGCTTGATGTTAAAGTGCTAGTTACAATGGAGACAACAAACAGTAAAGCTGGCCATACACTAGAGCGATCATCATTAAATAAATTGCTGTAGTTAATGGCCAGGATTAATTTTTCAAGCATCAAATAAACGCACCAGATACACCCTGGTACAATTATTTGATCTTTCAATATATTTGATTTGAAATCGGGAGCCAACCAGCAAGCTGAATGGCTCCCTCTTCTTCAGAGCGGCTGCAGTATATCTTTATATAAAGCTGCTCTGACAGCATTAAAGGTATACTTTAAAGCTGTCAGAGCAGCATAGTACATAGATATACAGCAGCGGCTATTGCAAGGAGTAGTACAGAGAGGGATCAGCCTAAACTGCGCTATGTGAAGCGCTGCTTCGGCTCATTCTTGTCTGTATTACTGCCTGCAATAACTGCTGCTGTATATCTATGTACTATGCTGTTTTGACAGCTTTGATGGTATCGAAGCTGTCAGAGCAGCATATTACTAGCCCCCCCTCCCCTCCTGCTAGGATTATCAGTCCCAGCAGAGGAGCTGTATGGTGCCGATAACGGGACATTTCCCTAGCGGAAAATCATCCAGTTTATCGGCCAACCCCCTGCTGTGACCAATAATCGTCCCAGTGTATGGCCACCTTAATGCTGACTCCATGCCAGACAAATATCATTGTAATGAAATAGACATGAGATAAAAAAATTGATTTGGTCATGGAAATTTTAGAGAATATAACTAGATAGGTTAGAAGGAGCATTAAGTTTGTTTAGACAGAAGAAAAGTACATAAAAGGGAATACCATAATTTAATTAACGCCTTAATCCATAGCTTCCACCTAGAGTCTGCTGCTGCAATGCATAGAGCAATGACATTTTATGAAGGAGTAAATTTAGTCATTAGAACAAGCACTTTGGTAATACATTGTTAGCATATTAAGTACAAATAAAATAAAGCAATACCCCATGTAACTGTCAGTTGACCAACTGACTCAATTACATCATAACATAACACTGCATAGACATGTATTTTTGCCAGTAAAAATGTAGATTTTACAGACATACCCACATGTTAGTCCAAGATTTTAGAGTTTATATTTTTAAGGTAACAATGGGTTTTAGATAATTATAGCACCAGGAGACCTAGGAAAATATACAGAAACAGCAGTAAGTAAGTTTTTCTTTAACTGTAGAACCGTGTGGTTTTTTGGAAGGCATTTTTATTATATGTGGTTCTTGTGAAGAGATGTATACAAGTATAACAACATAGCTTGTATATGTGTGGAGTTTGTGTGGGTAGAGGAGCTCACTTGGTGGGTTTTTGAGCACCCCCAATGTTTTTTTTTTTATTGACATTAATCACGTTTAAGAATGGTATATTTGGGTGGAAAATAAAGAATGATTTTAAGAAGTTTCTGCTTTGCTTCTGGGATCTCTGATTTTCTGTCACCTATCAAAGACACACTGGTAAATTACTGCACCGGTGGAAGGACCAATATGAATGGCACTCAACTATAATAATATATTTAACTGGGACTCAGACTTCCGCAAGTAATTTTTCATATTTCACTTGAACCAGGGGCGTTTTAAAAGCACCCCCCCCTTCCACAGTAAAAAAAAGTTAATACATTAGAAAGAGAGACAGGACAGATTGATGTGTGGAGAGCATGTGCCACGGGGCTTCCTGTCCTGAGGGGCCCAGGTGCACTGTACACCTTGCACCCATTATAGATACAAGATTATGTAGAGAAGTGGGAGTAAGTATATTGTACATAAAACATAAACCAAGTGGTTTATGTATATGTCCTACTAGTTTCTTCAACATTTTGGTTTTATTGATAATATATTTATTAGGGTATTTAGTCTTTCAGCACACCCACTCCTCTACATAATCTTGTTTCTTTTAGGGGGCTCAGTTGTACCTGTTTTTTGTGGGTAACAGCTCCGTAGAAGGCGCTCTTTTATTCCCTTTGGTCAAATAAACCCATTATAGATACTCCAATGACTTTGTAAGGGCAAAACTGGTACAAGTGTACACTTTAGCAAAACAATATTGCAATGTGAGAGGAGCAAATTAAAATATCTGTAAATTAGAGTTGAGCTAGGAAACTTCACCTCTAAACTCTAATACTGTTATCACTTTTTTTTTTGCCTTCTCACAGTTTAACATGGTTTTGCCCAAGTCTACACTTGCACCAGCTTTGCCCTTACTCTCAAACTCTGGATAAGTCACAATGAGTACTGATATGTAACAGGCCTCTAAACATTACTATGCTTGGCATCACCTCTTCTCTCATTAAGGGTCTTTAAAATGATCATAACCGTCACATATGTACATTGATGATGAACTACAGTAATCAACAAACAATCCTGTATGATTGGAACCGATTAGAAGAGGCTCTCAACAAAAAACTCAAATTCTACAGAATGTGACTTGAGTCTGAGAAAGATGTTTGAGTCCACTAACAGCATAAGCAAAATAAAAATCCATTTGTAAAGTAGTCTTGAAATATGTAAATTAAGTTTTTTATGTAACTGACCATATAACTTCAGTTTGAAGAAGTACAGTACAGACACACAGACCCAGAGACGGATTGGCCCTGGAAAAAATAAAATAAAATCTGCAAGTGACCATATGTGGGTCGGATCAACTATTGGTGGAGTCCAAAAAAATATGTAAACTGAATTAGTACAGAATAAAGAGCCTACTAACAAGTATTTCACATTCCAATAAAGAGATTTATAGTGAACTCTATGCAATGTAGGTAGTCACTGCCACCCAAGTGACCACCACCTGAAACATACAGCATCCTAGTGACCACCAGCCAATACATACAGCATGCTAGTGACTACCACTCAATACATAAAGCATATTAATAATCTACATTCTATACAGACATAATTTTAGCAACCATCACCCATGACGTCAACATCACAGGTTTCTTCAAATATAAGAGGAGCTGCTGAGTGGCCTCCAGAGGCCACTGGCCTACCTGGAAAATTCCCTATGGCCAATCCGCCCCTGTACAGACCTACAGTGCCTCAGGACAGTTTACTTTTGAGGTAGCGAGCTACAGCACAGTTTTAGCAAAGTAAATTATAAATGCCTTATACAAGTCTGTAGTGAATAGCGGACAGAAAGCGAGAGTTGTTTTTCCCAAACTGAACTCAAAGAAGGAGAAATTACACCGGGTAAGGTGATTTATTGAAGTTACAGTATATGCATTTATATTTAATAGAAATAATGAAGTCCACCTCCACTACTCCTTCATCCAACATTTTGATAAATATAGGCAGCCGTGTTACAATGATTGATTGACACTTCTGGCAAAAAAAAAAAAAAAAGTGCTGATGTACTGTATATTTAAAACAAAAGGGTTTCTGCAGCCAAATATATAATAGATTCACTTGTAATAATGCATTCCCAGCAAAAATGTATTTGAAATGGTTCACATTGCAAGACTTATTTTACAGAGAAATAGTGGTGTTTATTGGAGGATGTGTAGATTGTCATGAGAATGCAATTTATGAAGTATATAAATAATTGTGCCTGCTACTTGAAAACATTGTACAAAAAAAGTCTGACATTACTCTATTAGTTCTGTGAGTATTCTGAAAAAGTCTTTATTCGATTATCTCCCTGTATACATCAGTTCTGTGATCTGTACTTATTTAATTTATTTATTTCATGGGTGTGTAGTAAAATATATTGTTTAATAAACACAGTCCAATAAATTATATAAAGGTAACTAATACCACAGTTCAGTAAAACAGTTGGACGCATGTGTATAAAACACGGCCTCAACAAATCCTGGGTAAGGTCACCAGCATCACGCTGCTTGGGATCTTCTCTCCTGGTTACAGCAGAGGCCACAGAAAAATCTCTGTGATCGACCATGGACATTGAGATGCTGAATATTAACACTGATGGCACAGTAAAAGTAGTAACTTGTTGGTTTAGGTAGGGTCAGATTTTCGCTGATGTGTGGCTTAAGGCCAGTTAAAAAAAATTTTTATTTATAACTCTGCGAATTTGACAGCTACAATGTACTGTGCGGCAAAATAATTACATGTAGTAGTATTCTTCAGATTTAGGCAAGGTACAAATTTGGCTTGCATTGAGGTTCTTGCATTAAGTATGATCCAAAAATGCCTTGTTCATCTATTGCCCAAATTTAATGTCTATCAAGTGTTTTTTAGTCTGGATACATATTGTACAGAAACTAATTCCATTTATATGCCAATTTATTATCTTATATTATTATTATGGGCAAGATGGTTATGTGTGTATATAAAGTTACATGAGGCTTTTTGCTTCAGTGTGTATATATGTATACACACTTATTTTTAATTTCTTTTATTAATATTTTTTTTGTCGACTGTTTATATGGACAATTAAGTGCATTCTCCAAAATTATAAGAAAATATTGTGGAGCCCTGGAACACGATAGAATAACTTACCTGGTACAATGTCCCATTGACTTCTTTTTCACCCTGGAAGTATGCCGCTTAAGATACAATAGAAATCTATGACTGTGCAGTTAAAATTACAGAAGTAGACAAGCGCAAGATTAGAGGTACAGTACTGATATTGCTGGGGACCGGTACGTCCTAATTTTTCAATAGGATCACCATCGCTAGCAAAGCTCTTCTCTGCTTGTCAAATAACTCCACAATGAGAACAGGTGACATTGACCACTGGGGGCCAAATTTACTAAGCTGCGCGTTCGGAAAAGTAGAGATGTTGCCCATAGCAGCCAATCAGATTCTAGCTGCCATTCTCTGGTATGTAATAATTGAGATCTAGAATCTGATTGGTTGCTATGGGCAACATCTTCACTTTTCCCAAACCCAAAGCTTAGTAAATCTTGCCCTAAGTGCTGGAGGTTTTACTAAATGCCAGAAAAGAAATAGTGCTGAAATGCTAAGAAAACTGCTGTTTTCTACATATTTCTGCTCCCTTTCCCTTTTTCCTCAATAAAACTATGAGAGGTTTCTGTAACTAAACTAAACAAAAAACCAGCAGCATGACATCAAAGTCACAACTAAAACAGAAATACAATATAATGACGACAGCTGGTTGTAAAACAATATAATTGACCAATACTACACAGTAAAGTATTTTAATCATTACAAAACAGGAAGTGTAATTTATAATATTGAGAAAAGAAACGAGTGCCAATGACTGGATGACAGAAAACAGAGGTAGATTTATAGATTGTTTTGGTAAAATGACAAGAATAACAGATATAATCGATAGCAGGGGTGTTGGTCTCAGCAGCCAACGGCCCTATTTTGAAAGGGCCATTCGCTCCCAGCCAGTTCCGAACTGGCTAGGATATCGATTGTTTATGCCTCGATGAGGCATAGCAATCGATCCCTGGGGCACCGAACACAGTGCTCCAAAAGGTAAGGCTTCCCTACTCCCTTACCCTAACCTTAAGCCTCCCCACTCACAAACCCCAAGTCTCCCCCCCCCGCATCTTAACCCTAAGTCCCCGGAGACAGTTACTCACCTCTCCGGTGGTCTGGTCCGGCGGCGGCGCGGTTTTATGAAAATGAATGGGTGAGTATCACATACTCACCAATAAAAAAAATTTTAAATTATGCGGTGTTACTTATTTAAAATAGTAATAATATTTTGCAATGTGTAACATTGCAGCGGGGAATCACAATGGATATCAGCAGTACTCAACCTTTTCTTAATGACTACCAGCTACCCACTAAGGAATCATGCCCCAAGTACCACGTATGCATATCATGTAGATACATACATATTTTCAAGGTTTTTATTTTTCTTTACATATTTTTGCAGGGATTTTAAGGTTGATTTTCTATATATGTAATTTATACCCAAGATATTTTATTCATTATGTCCTCGGCCTTTTGATATCATACCTCCTTACAACCTTGCCCAGTTATCCTGAATACCACCTGACAGTGGTACTAGTACCACTGGTTGAAAACACCTGATCTTTAGGAATAAATGGTAACAGATATTACATAATTTAACAAAGGACCAGATGCAGGCTTCAAGATGCATTCGGAAGTGCAAACAAAGAGCCAGTGAGGATCTGAGAGCACTGGCTAGCACTGTATCCACGCATTCGTGCAAGACCACACCCATTGCTCTTACAGACTTCTGACAACCATTGGTAGCTTAAGAAATCAGAATGCTGGATCATCTTCAGATAGTGACAATTGGAGCATGCACATGTACAAAAAGCTAAAGCAGGCCTTTTCCAATGGAACCATTCGTAAAACTCCCGCTTTACAGTAGGCAGGATCTGGTACAAAGATATTGAAATATGCTCAATAAAACGATAGCCTTGTAACCAATTCAAACTATGCAGTATAGTAACTGAGGGAATAGGAGTCCACACTACACTTTAATGTTTAAAGTTAATATTTAAACACTTCAACTGACAACTTAAATTATTTCACTCATAGAAATTAGAATCATTTTAAATGATGTTAAGCTTTTAACCAGTTTATTTATAATAAAAAAATATATGTTTATACTGTTTACCAGTAGAACTTTATATTTATCTCAGTGTTTTAAACTATTTAAACCAAAGCTTGAATTAGAGACCATCAGCACATGAATTGGGCTGCTACATGTTGATAAGCCATATCACCACTTCTTTATTTATAAAATGATCAAATTCAATCCAGATATACATGACCATAATGCTACTTCTAAATTTCCACTTTCATCATTAATTCTTATACCATAATGCTGTAACAATATCATGTATATTGCAGGGACACTCAGAATTCTGGGTAACACAAAACAACTATTCCTAGATAATTTAGTTAGTAATTCATGTTTCAAATAAAGTCACTAGCTGCAATGTGACTTTATCTGTAAGGAATCAAAAGAGAGAAAAAAACCTTACAAATCCAATTACACCAGTAATATTTACATTCCCCTTAGAAGGGAGATCAATAATCTGAAATTAAATTTGTGTAGGGTTTTTTAATGTAATTAAGATAGTTTATTGCAGAAATTTTCCAGTAAATCTAACAAAGTGTCAAGAAGAACAAGCTTAGTGTTAAATCCATATTTAGTATTATGTCCTTATTAAGCTCAGCATAGTGTTAGCTTGCTACTGGTGGATCAACTGAAATAATTATTACTACTACAATATAACAACAATATTGCATTTTATAAATGCAATAACTCTAAATATACAAATAAAATGAATATATAAAAAAGTGCACATCTTCCATATAATGCTTCAAGTTCTAGCATCTCTTTAGTAATACTATGTAGTCATAGCGAAGAGAAGCCGTTATACATTTGTCCAATCTGTCACTGCAAGAGGTGGGGGGGATTTTACATGTGCAGACAAACTTATAACTAATGGAGACTTTCTCTAGCTAAACTCTAAACTGCAGTTTAAAAATAAAGCTGTTTATAATTGCAGTTCTGCATAATAAGGAAACCAGTATTTCCCTGAAAACATCGATTTAAAAAAATGAATTTAAACCCCAGATGCTCCCTTAAATTTCCCCTGAATGTGCATCATTCAGCCCCATTGTTGCAAAAGTCCCTGCCAAATGTTTATATATAGATATCGCTTTCTCGATAAGTTAATAGAGCAAACTGTACATTTAAACCTAATACAGACCCAATAGTTGACTTGCTACCGATAGTTGATTGCTTCGGTTGTTGTGACATATCAAATGCCTCCCAGCCTGATGTAATACTGAAAATCGCACTGCAGTCACGGATGTCATGATTCTTGAATTTGATGTCATTTTCTTGGAATGCTAAACATTCTATAACAACTTTTACAATGGGAAACTGACATTTTTCTTAAAAAGAACACAAAGGTATACAATGTATTCAGCTACACGAGCGCCAGTCCGACTGATCATTACAAACACTCTTGTAAGACTTTCTAGTCAAGGACACTTCTAAATCCACTTCCATGACATCTGAATGCTGCAATCGCTGTCACAGAACTAACTACTGATTTCAGACAGAAACACATTTCATAGATAAAGACTTCTACAATCCTGACAGACAGGTGCTAACCATAACCATGCTACTAAAGCCAGGCTCCTTACCATTGTAGTGAGGGTGCAGAGTGGAGTCCTAAATACATGTTACCACTTGCTGAGCACAGTCCTCATTCTCCGATGGATGCAGTAGCATCGCCGCGCTGGAGACTCTGCCTTGTACACACGCCTTGTATACACATTCATTCAGAGCGCCAGCCTATCAACGCCGACTGGCACGCATCCATTTCCAGCGCCAGCTAATCAGCGCCTAACCACAAACATTTAGTTCCAGCGCCAGCCTATCAGCGCCGACATGCACCTGACAGCGCCTGCACCCTGACTTCAGCCAGCGCTGCGCCGATCACCATCAAACTAATGAGTACAAACAGGTGTTCGGCACATTCAGTGCACACAGCCATCACTCTGACATAGTCACTCTTCTCATGACTTTTCTGATGATCGCATTAATCCTGACCAAGTGGGCTTGTCACTTGCACCAGGAATTCCGGACAGTATAAACCAATTAATTTACTTTGCTATTATTGTAGTTATTATTTGTATTGTTTAAATTTTTTTACATACAGTAATAGAAAAACACACCTACACATACTATTGTGACTGAAAGCAGGTTACACACTTAAACCAGGGTTGCCGACTCTCCAGAATATTCCCAAAATGTGGGCATATATCCCGCAAAGGGCTTGAGGCCGTGAGTTAATGATAATCACAGCCTCAAATTCCATTGTCCACCCTGTCAATAATCAAATTCCTAGTCTTACAAGGGATTAGGCGGGGTTGATGAGGTAAGTGAGTTTTCCCAGTGGAAGAAAAAGAGATGCTAGCAAGGGGTAGGGCTTAATGATATTATTTATGCAAATTGTGCTGTGAAGCCCCGCCCTCTGTCTATGAATACTACTACTATTCATAGTGTTACTGGGGGATGAGACTAAAAACAGCAGCATGCTAGATAGCTCAGAAATCTGTATCTCCACCAGATGTGTAACTAGGGTTGATGGAGCCTAGGGCAAATCTAAAAAAATTGACGCCCCCCCCCAACACCTCATTTTTAAAATGAAATGCATATACATACAAAACACACCCAGATCTACATTAGACACACAAAAGTTGGAAACCATATTCAATATTTTGAAAAAGCCAGAAACTGGCTTTGAAAAAGTATCTGGCTTTTGTGGGACTTTTTCTATGCATTTAGTTTCCGTCTTTTTCCATACATTTATGTTTACGGCTTTTACTTTCTTCCAACCAAACCCTTTATTATCATTTATTTCCGCTGACTATTGTAGATGCCTATGTTTTATTAAAGTCTATTCTACAGCCCAAGTCAGTGAATAGGACCAGTACGTCATTATTTAACAGTTTCAATGACTGAATGGCAAGAATAAATTAATAACTTTCAGTGTTCTCCCCAGAAAATTTGGCCAACCGGGTGGTATTGAAAAGTAGGCGGGTGGGGGTAGCATGATAGTTTAATAATACTGGACCTAATCCAGATATCCATTCCCACTGTGGAGCTCCTCAGTAGCGCCGCACAACTGGAAGATAAGCATCTAAGGCCTCAGACGCCTCCTGTCACTATTTTTTTGTTATGTTCGTCACAACCTACTGGTGGATGGAAGTACTGAGCCAGGCGCTAGGGCGTTCGACGCCCCCCTGCAAACTATAAATTTGTGCCCTACCCATGTTTAACAATTTAACGTTTAACTTCACAAGAGAAGAAACCACAACTACAATAAAATAAAGCAAATCCTAATCACCACTATATAATAAAGACTGCATCCTAGAGACCCCCATACAATACTGACAATATGTTAGTAATGGCCATACCATACAGACATTATCCTAGTGAACACTATACCATACAGTCCACATAATAGAGAACACCATACAATGCAGATTGCATCCTTGTGACCTCTATTCATTAAATTAAACCTTCTTGTAACCACAATGCAAGGGAAGTGCAGGCTTAAAAAGTTAAAACTTACCATGCCGCTGATCGGAAGCTCAGGAAATGAAAACAAAACGGCATCAGCAATCATGGCAACCCAAGCAAAAAGCTGGTACACAAGAGCCATGTTGTCAGTGGCCCAGATCCAGACTTATTAACGATAGCTATTTTACGCATGCTGCATGCATAAATCTGGCTGTGGGAACGCACTGTGAATGTGTGTGGCAGATATTATGCATCATAACTCTGATCATATGTAACTTGTACGTAACTCCGTACAAAAAGGTGTGACATCCCTACGCAAGCCGATTATATGCATTATGGGAGGACAACACCTCATTTTAAAAATGAAAGGCATATACATACAAAACACACCCAGATCTACATTAGACACACAAAAG
The DNA here is from genome assembly GCA_011038615.1 of Limnodynastes dumerilii. Taxonomy (NCBI): domain Eukaryota; kingdom Metazoa; phylum Chordata; class Amphibia; order Anura; family Limnodynastidae; genus Limnodynastes; species Limnodynastes dumerilii. The sequence goes on along the minus strand of WWET01002752.1, from coordinate 101,109 downwards.
TTGGAAACCATATTCAATATTTTGACGCAAGCCGATTATATGCATTATGGGAGGAGGAAGCCACTTAAATTGTACAGTATGGGCTGGGTTAGGCACTTACGTATGACAAGGTGACACGTACAAGCAGAGATACTAAAGGTTAAGTTAAGGTAGGCAAACAGCTAAGTTACATGTGTGCGAGGGGAGTGCCCGGGAGAGTTAATTATACTTAGTAGTGCGTAACTCAGGTACACTTGCATACATAAAAGGACACAACCTTAAGTCTGGATTTGGCCCAGTGTCCATAGAAACTGTCACCCAGGCCTTTCAGTACATGCTCCATGAGTTGTCTCCAGCCTTCCAATAATCCCCTCTTGTCTCCCCAGCTTCCAATAACCCCCTCATGTCTCTCCAGATTCCAATAATCCTTCTCATGTCTTTCCATCTTTCAGTAACCCCATCATGTCTCTCCAGATTCCAATAATCCCTCTCATGTCTTTCCATCTTTCAATAACCCCCTCATGTCTCTCCAGACTTCCAATAATCCTCCTCATGTCTCTCCAGCATCCAATTATCCCCCTCATGTCTCCCCAGACTTCCAATAATCCCCCTCATGTCTCGCCAGAATTCCCAAAATTCCCCTCATATCTCTCCAGTTTCCCATAACCCCCTCATGTCTCCCAATCATCCAATAACCCCCTCATGTCTCTCCAGACTTCCTTTAATCTCCCTCATGTCTCTCCAACTTCCAAAAATCCCCTCATGTCTCCCCTGACTTCCAATAATTCCCCTTATGTCTCCCCAGACTTCCAATAATCCCCTCCATGTCTCTCCAGCTTCCAATAATCCCCCTCACATCTTCCACTAACCCCCTCATGTCTCACCAGCTTCCAATAATCCCCCTCATGTCTCCCCAGCTTCCACTAACCCCCTCATGTCTCACCAGCTTCCAATAATCCCCCTCATGTCTCCCCAGCTTCCACTAACCCCCTCATATCTCCCCAGACTTCCAATAATCCCCCTCATGTCTCTCCAGCTTCCAATAATTCCCCTAATGTCTCTCCAGCTTCAAATAATCCCCCTCATGTCTCCAGCTTCCAATAATTCCCCTCATGTCTCTCCAGCTTCCTATAATTCTCCTCATGTCTCTCCATCTTCCAATAATCCCCATCATGTCTCCCCAGACTTCTAATAATCCTCCTTATGTTCCCCAGTTTCCATTATTGCCCCTTATGTCTCCCCAGCTACCAATAATCCCCTCATGTCTCTCTAGACTTTCAATTATCCCACTCATGTCTCTCCTTCCAATAAGCCCCTTCATGTCTTTCCATCTTCCAATAATCCCCCTCCTGTCTCTCAATAATCCCCCTCATGTCTCTCTAGCTTCTGATAATCCCCTCATGTGTCCCCAGATTCCAATAACCCCCTCATGTCTCTCCAGATTTCCAATAATCCCCCTCATGTCTCTCAGCTTCCAATAATCCCCCTCATGTCTCCACAGCTTCCAATAATCTCCCTCATGTATCCCCATTTTATCTGTTTTAACACTTTTAATCTCCTTTACTTACCTTTGTTTTCTTCCTTCTTCTTCCTGCTTATGCTCCTCGGCGGCGCTCCCTCTCTGCTGTAGATGATGCTGACATGACTTAAGGTCACGCCAGTGTCACATTGAAGGAATCTGCCTTCCAGGCGCCTCTGATTTCAGTAGGGGTGGTGACAGTGTGGGCCAGGACATGCACTGTTACCTGTTCCCGCGCGGTGGTGGCTTAGAGTGAGCATTGTAGGACTCATACCCTGATGGCACTAATGGTGCTATCATCAGTTGGTCATAATTGGCGCCCAGGGCACGTGCCCTACAAAACTCACGTTAGTTACGCCACTGATCACCACCCACTCCTCTGCTAAGGCCTCACCCTGCTTATTTTCTAGACATTTGGGTGCTGATTCTGCTTTCCGTTCTGCGCTACCTATTTGGCATGATGTAATTAAAATTTAATTAGATTCAATTAGAATTATCTTCTCACCCACATTGCGCGTTAATCATGGCCAGAACAAGGAGGGTAATGTTCTATTTTTTTGGTCTTCACAACTAAGATTGCGCTTTTTCAATAACCAATAGCTGGGGTGTGTGCTGTGCTTCTTAAAGCAGGAAAATGATGGCCAAAAACTGTTGATGGTGTACAGATCAGTTACTGTGACAAAATAAATTTGATAACTGTGATTTTTCAAGTTTAGTCTATAGACTGTGTTGGTTACTTATTAAAATTTTTTATGTTTTATCTTATAAATAAACATGTGTACTCATTCCCTTAAACACATAATTTTTTCTCCTTGAACTTGCAGTTGATTTTATTTATTGTTGCACCAAACTACAGTAGCTTTTCTCTCCTTCATTGAGTATGTGGTATATAGGTATATTCCTAGAGTGGGATGGGGAGCTTCTCTTTCTCTTTTCTAATAAATTTTAAAATCAAACCAATATTTATAAAATGGGGATGGGTATAGGTCGGCAGTACGAATGGCATTTATTCGAAAGTGCAGTTTTATACCACCGAATTCTAAAGTGGCTCCCAAATCGATTGCTTCTGCCTCAAAAAGGAGAAGCAATTGATCGTCCCCTATCCCACCCCTTACATTGCCCTAACCATAACCCTCTCAGGCCTACAGCCTGGCCCTAAAACTCCCTTTCCCGCAACCTCAACCTAAGACTCCCCTTCCCATAGCCTGACCCTAAGATTCCCCTACCTGTAGCCTAACCCTATGATTCTCCTCCCCACAGCCTAACTCTGAGACTCCCCTACCCATAGCCTAACCCTAAGACTCCTCTCCCTGTAGCCTAACCCTAAAACCTATAGAGTCCTACTTACCTGTCCGGTTGTTGCAGCGGGTCTGCAGAAGTGCAACAGGTCTGCGGCAGTGTTTCCTAAAGAATGAATTATGAATGAAGTATGCTGATCAGAATATTTACACATTCATAGCAAAAAGTTTCAAATTAGCGCTATTTTTAAAATAGTGACAGCCAAAAATTAGCTTTCGGCTTTCTGTATTTCGTAAACAGCATGTTTGCAGCGGCGACAGCATCTCCATGGGGATGTGCCATCATATAATGACACAAAGTAGTTCTACCCAGCACTAAATATGACATACTATTAAGAATAACTATTATTGGGGCAGATCCAGAACAACATTTTCCTGCGTAATTACGCCTGGTGGAGACATAAATGTACTGAGCATGCACAAGGCACATGTTACGCAATGTAACGCAACGTAACTCTGAGCATAAGGGCCTTTCACGTAACAGTAGCGTAAAAACGTTTGAAGGGGGTGTGCCAATATTACGATAGTCGTAAGTACGTTGAAATAATGCAATGTAGGTGGGGGTTTGCATTTAAATCGTACAGTATGGGCGTGCTTAGCAGCGTAAGTACGCGCAGGCTGTATACGTATGTGAGCGGACGTGAGCGGTTACGCTGCCAAAAGTTAAGGTAGGGTTTGGAAAGCGTAATGCGGACAAAGTACGTACATTCAAGGGGTGTGCCTAGGGGAGTGCTTAGAAGGCACGCTCACGTAAATACGCTTTGCTAGGAAACAGATTAGAAGTGGAGTCCTGGATCTACCCCATTGTGCCAGATCCAGAGCTACGTTTTCATTAAGTTTCCTATCATAGAGTATATACGCTAGCGTATTTACTATGCACTCCCCTAGGCACTCCCCTTGATCGTACGTACTTTAGCTGTTTTACGCTTTCCAAACCTTACCTTAACTTTTCAAAGCATAGCAGCTGTCGGCCGTAATATCTGCACGTACTTAATGTAATGCGCCTAAGCATGCCCATACTGTACAATTTAAATGCCTCACTCCGCCTCTGAAGCATAATTACGGGTGTAGTATGACTGGCACGCCCCTTCGTACGTGGTTACAATGCTGATACGTGACCGGCCCTTACACTTTGAGTTACATGGCGAAACATCTGCCGCGCATGCGCAGTAAGTACTAATGGGCGCTTTTACGCTAGAGGCTACGTACTCATGTACGTAGTTCTGGATTTACCCCATTATTAGTAAAAGAGAAAAATTACTATGTCATTCATAATACTGGATAAAACTACTGCGGGTCATTTTTTATAAAGGGGGAAACTAAACAGTTTCTCCCATAATTAATAAAAAAAACAAAGGTTGTGCTTCTATTCAAATATATGAAATGTGTGCAAGTGTGTATACATATAAACGGAAAAGGTGCAGTCAGGACCAGGGTTTGACTGGCCTGAATGGGAGACGAGGAAATCCCCGGTTGGCCCCGGTGCCTGTAAGCTCCACTCTTTTTTGCAATGGGGTAGAGTCTTCTCTTAGATCTCATGCACTCCTGCAAAGAGCTGGCTGTGCTATGCGCAGCCGTGGTTCTGTTCACAAGGTGCCAGCATGTCCTATGGTCACATAAGCATCATAATTCTGCAGAGCACGTCGCAGGGGAGAGAGATGGAGGAAGAACATCAAAGGTAAGATGACTGAGTTCTTCAAGAAAGTAGTTGGGGAATAGGGATTTGATGAACTTGGTGGGGGCACAAAGGCAATGTGGACACACTTAAAGAGGGAGCAATGAGGCTGACTGGACACAGAGTGGAAATAATGTTAGCTGGACAAAAAAGGAGCAATAAGGCTCGGTGGACACATGAAAAGGTGGCAATAAGACTGGCTGGATATAAAGGGGGCAAAAACACTGGAAACAGGAGAAAGGGGCAAAAAGGCTGGTTGGATACAAAGACAGAGAGGGTATAATGCTGGTTGGACACATAGAAGAAGAGGCCAATAAGGCTGGACATAAATAAAGAGGGGACACAGAAGGAGGGGGCAATAAGACTGGGTGGACACACATAAAGAAGTGGCAATAGGACTGACTGGACACAAGAAGGGGCAATAGGACTGGTTGGACACACAGAAAGAAAGGGCAATAAGGCTGGTTGGATACACAGAAGGAGGGGGTATAAGGCTGACTGGACACAGAAGGAGAGGCAATAAGGCTAGTTGGACAAAGAGGAGGGAACAATAAGGCTGACTGGAGAAAAATAAAGGGGCAATAAGTCTGGCTGGACACAGAATTAGGGGGCAATAAGGCTAACTGGACACACATAAAGAGGCAATAAGGCTGGCTGGACACAGAAGGATGGGCAATAAGGCTGGTTGGACAAACAAGAAGGGGCCAATAAGGATGACTGGACACAAATGGGGGGAAATAAGACTGGCTGAACACAGAAGGAGGGGCAATAAGGCTGAATGCACACAGAACGGACAATAAGGCTGGGTGGACACACACATAAAGAGGTAGCAATAATACTGGCTGGAAACAAAGGGCCTGATCCAGACCTACGCTGATGCGCTGTGCTTACAAAAGCACAGCGTATCGGCGTTCACTTTGACCGACACTCCCCCTGTGTGGGCGTATGGCCCCTTCCTTACGCCGGCTGAAGGCTACTCTACTCTACTCTTTAACTAGCTCCCCCGCCCACCTACACTAACCTGAACGTAGGGACGCTGGGGGACGTCCCCTCCAGCGTCCCTACGGCGCTGCCACGGACGCCCGATCCACGATCGTGCCATAGCGGGCGCATGCGCAGATCGCCATTACATGCCAAATATATAATCCTGCAAAATTTAAAATTTTTAATTTACAAGAAAAGTTTTTTTTTTAATTATTACAAATGTAGCATAAATTACCAAATAACAGAAATTATGCATATTAGTTTTAAATAAGTCAAACATTAAAAAAAATAAAAAAAAATAAAAAAAATTGTAACCTTATCCCTATATTGAAAATAAACAAAAATAAGTGAAAGAAAAGGCTACCTTGACACTGTTGAAAGTCTTTTATTAAATAGATAAAAACCATAGCTTGATAGGTGAGCCTTATGTGTGTTAATTAAATGCACATGTGCATTGATTAAAGTTACGCGGCAGCTGATGGCTGTGTATGGACACATGAACAAGTGGTCGAGGGCTACCTTAACTTTTTTCGCTTGTATGTTCTTTCACGCAAGCCACTCCTGCTTGTGAATCAGTTGTAACTCTGTTGGCACGCTCATACTGTACATTAGTAGCCTGTGTGGAGCTAATTTGCATTGTCTTGCCCCTCTAGCCACGCATGCGAGACTCATCCCTGTTTTAAAAATCGTAAATACAAGCACGTAGATTCCACACTTACTTATGTGTGAATCAGGGCCGCTATATGCAATCTTTTATTAAAAAATAGCATCACTAATACAACATAAGAAGCCACACTACAAGTCTAAACATGACAATATTATAACATTCTGGCGATGATCGGCGGATAATTGCTGATTAGAACCTCCTGTGGATAAAGCTTTAGTAACTTGAACTATATTTTATTTATTAAACATACATTATGCAGGCATGAAAAGATGAAGGAAAACCTATATATTATCAAGTATATTCATAATTTTTATATGCCCGTGAATACACGCTGTTGCGTGCACTCACATGCGAGTGCATGTGAATAGGTGCGTTTTCCCGCTCTTAGCGATCCTTTGTTCTTGCCCACGCACAGATTATACTGAGTTTAATTTTCAATATTTACTTATTAGTTTATATTTATTTTTGGTTTCCACAGTATCTTAGAGGAACATTTCAAAGCTTCTTTGCTTACTGCACCCTGTACCATGTGACTGTGGTAACTATAGTAGTCAGAGACTCTATACATAATAAACCATGACTTTGTAGAATAGTAGACTAAGCTAAATCCCATAAAATAGCACTTACCAACACTCTAGATCCCTTTCCTCCTCGGTAGATTCTAATGTAATGCCATTAAGGAAATATTGAGCGTTTGGGTTTTTATGTCCTAAGTGCATGATTTTGCATTTTTTGGCATTAAACTGCAGTTGCCACAGTCTTGACCATTCCTCCAGTCTACCTAGATCATCCCTCCTTTTCTGTAACCCACCTGGCGTGTCTACCCGGTTACATATCTTGGTGTCATCTGCAAAAAGGCATATTTTCCCCTCAATACCACAGGCAATATCACCTATAAAGATATTGGATGGCTGTAGAGAAACACAAAGAAGGATATAGTTTTATTTTCAGACATTGGGGCTGATTCAGAGCAGCACTTACACCTTTTCTATGTTAATGTTGAACTGCAAGTGGAGGCTATTTTAAATTGTGAAAGCTGAATTAGAATTGAGTGGTGAAGTTTTTTTAGCTCAATTTTCATTTATAGATTAAACATAAAGCTATGTAGTATGTGAGCTCTATGTACAAAAGTAAAATATTTTCCCTGCCTGAAAAATATTTAAAATTAATTAGCGCCCCTAACTTGCAAAAGGGTTTAGCTGAACTGTACACTTGCACCTGTTTTGCCCTTTCTCCCAAACTATGAATCAGCTCAATTTGATTAAATTGAATGTTGCCCAGTAAAATGATTTTTTTCTATTCTATATATAACATGGGTAAATTGAGACTATTACTTGTAATATAATAATTATGGACCGGATCCAGATTTAAGATCGTCAGGTGATTTACGCACGCAAGGTGTGTAAATCACCTGACTGAAATGGAGCATGCGCCCTCCAGATGTTACGCTAGGATTACTATAGTAACTTTGTTCCGTCCGAGCCCATTTGTGTGCAAATGGGCTGTGCTTCCCTTCCGCCCGCTAAAGCGGGCGGGGGGAAGCATGTAAAGTGTACAGTGCGGGAGGGGGCTCCCACATTGTAGCGGATAAGCGGTCGTACGGACCGCTGATCCGCCCGTCGCATTTAAGGCAGGCTTAAATGCGCACGACAGAGGGGAGTGACAGGGGGTGTGCACTCCCCTCTGTCTCGCGTAATTTCAGACCCCCGCACTCATGGAAAGCACGCGGGGGTCTGGATCCAGTCCTATATTATTAGGTTTTTCTTGTTCATATGAATAAAGTTGTTATTTTGCTAGACAAATATGAATAGAAATAGTACAATGCCTCTATGCTTAAGAAACAACATTTATATGCAGACCACACTGCTATTGACAAAATAAAGCTATTATTGTATGGCAGTGACTAAAACGCAATGTGTACTGTATGGCGATAACTAGAATGCAATGTGTATTGTATGGCGATAATTAAAAAAGTATATATACTCCTGATTGGTGCTGTGCACAATAGTCAATAGAAACTAATATATGAATGAAATAAATCTAACTAATAAATCGATTTAACTAACGGCAGGTGCACAGACCAGGCTTCTGCTGAGTCTCTGGTGTTCCAAATTCAGATATGCATAAGTGGAGGCATAAGGAGGGAGAAAAAATAAGCATGAATAGACAAATAATTTATTCACACATATAATCTTGGATAAAATCAAAATCAAACACTGGTTAAAAATAACAAGAGAAAAATAGTCTAAATATAAAGTGCTAACAGTGGAAGTAGGCAGAGTTGGTACCCAGCTGTCAGAGATGTTAACAAGTCCGGTAACCTCTCTGGGTGACAGAAAAAGAGCCCGGGCGACGTCAAGGTTGAAGCTGCAGGAGGAAAGAGGCGACCCCTCAAAACATGTCAGCGGTGCTCTGAATTTACAGAACGGCAGAGCAGTCTTCTCTCCACATCGGTCGGCTTATGGGCGTGCTAAGTGTAACTGCGCAAGGAGCTTATACCTGCAATTAAGCACAGAAAAGTTAGGGTAGGGTTTGGTCTGCGTAAGACAGCTTAAATACGGATGTCCGAGGGGATTGCCTAGGGGAGTGCTTCGTAGTTACGGTGGCGTAAATACGCTACGCACAAGGGTGTAGGTCTGGATCAGGCCCATAGTCAATGTAAAGTAAGGGTCTGCTCATACAATTGCAGACAACCCAGAGCTGATTGTCTAAGTTCTGGGGGCTGATTCTCCATGGCCTATTTTGGTCTCTTGCATTACAATTTGATACTTCAAACACAAACATTATGAAACGCTGTTAAAGCATTGTGCACACATTTTTTGTAAATAAATTTATACTTTGATATTGTGTTAGCGCTTTTATAGTGGAACAAAGTGTATTTTCAGTATAATATACAGTGTACTACCTTGCACTAGTGAAGGGGTCGTCAATCCGCGGCTCCGGAGCCGCATGCGGCTCTTTAAGCCGTCTGCTGTGGCTCCCTCCAAAGGGGCTACAAGTCCCATCCGCTTGACACCCATGTCCCGAGAGACGAGACTCTAGGGACAAAGGTTTTTTGTTCACTGAAATGAGCGCGGTGCCGCTGTATATGCGGCTGTTTTTTTTATTGTTTTACACACATAAGCAGTATCGGTAATACAGAGCTCTTACAGGAGCCCTGTATGACCAAATCAGTCTCTGTGAATGACAATGATGGTCACTGTCATTTATAGAAACAGATTTGGTCATACAGGGCTCCCGTAGCAGCCCTGTATAACCAGCGCTGCTTAAATGTACACGTGACCGCCGTGAGAGGGACAGACAGTGTGGGAGCGCCGCAGAGGAAGAAAGCAGAGAGAGCAACAAAGGTAAGAAAGAAAAATAGACTGGACAAGAGGGGCATAAATATGGAGGCTGGATTAGAGGGGCATACATATGGAGGCTGGACAAGAGGGGCAGAACTATGGAGGCTGGATAAGAGGGGCAGAGCTATGGAGGCTGGATAAGAGGGGCAGAACTATGGAGGCTGGATAAGAGGGGCAGAACTATTGAGACAGGACAAGAGGGGCATAAATATGGAGGCTGCACAAGAGGGACATACATATGGAGGCAGGACAATAAAACTGGAATAAATATGGAGGCTGGACAATAGAGGCATAAATATGGAAGCTGGACAATAGAGGCATAAATATAGAGGCTGGACAAGAGGGGCAGAAATATGGAGGCTGGACCAGAGGGGCAGAACTATGCAGAGAGGGACAGAAAGATGGAGGCTGGACAAGAGGGGAGAACTATGCAGGCTGGAGAAGAGGGGCATAAATATGGAGGCAGGACAATAAATCAGGGGAATAAATATGGAGGTTGGATAAGAAGGGCAGAACTAGGAAGGTTGGACAAGAACGGCATAAATATGGAGGCTGGACATGGAAATGGGCAGAGAATATGGAGACTGGACATAGCAACAGGGGCAGACAATATGCAGACTGGACATAGCAACAGGGGCAGACCATATAGAGGCTGGACATAATAACAGGGGAAGATATATGGAGGCTGGACATAATAAAAGGGGCAGATATATGGAGGCTGGACATAGAAATGGACAGATATATGAAGGCTGGACAAGGAGGGTCAATAAGGCTGGTTGAACAAACAAAAGCAGGGGCCAATGAGGCTGACTGGACACAAATAAAGAGGGGGGCAATAAGGTTGGCTGTTCACAGAAGAAGGGGACAATTAGGCTGGGTGGACACAGAAAGAGTTGGCAATAAGACTTGCTGGACACAAAGAAGGGGCAATAAGACTGACTAGACATAAAGAGGGGTCAATAAGACTGGTTGGAAACACGGAAGGATGGGGGTATAAGGCTGACTGGACACAAAATATTTTTGTTGAAGAAATAAAATGTAATTTTCTTTGTAGCAGTTCATTGATTTCATAAATGCAGCACACTCTAGTTTTTTTGTACATAGCATAAAGGTAAAAAACGATATATACAGTGTTATCTTTATTTTAGATGTCAAAAGGGTTTTGTGGCTCTTGAGGTTTTCTTTTCTGTCGGAAATGGGTCCAAATAGCTCTTTGAGTGTTTAAGGTTGCCTACCCCTGCACTAGTGCGTAGTTTATGGCCATGAAGCTGCATTGACCTTGACTGCTTTGTGCCACACTTACATACACATCCAGAGGTACTGATGCATATTCATGATTTGTGCTTATTTGTGCTGCGTGCTTATTTGTGTGTTCCTCAGGATCAGTCACAGGTGTAAGCACATACATAAAGAAGAGGTTTAGTTCACAATATAACTATATTGGGTTAGGCTCACCTGGCCAGTGTCAAGGTACTTTCTGTAGGTGAGTCCATATATGTGTTCCAATATGTGTAATCAGGGGGGAATGGATTCTTACATATTCATAAGTATTTTACATCTTACTTGTGTAGTTATCCGCGTTTAGCTACTATGCATGCTTAGTAACTATATCTACGTACCATTTTAATACGTAGATAGCGTATCTATATACGTATCGAAATGGTACGTAGTTAGCATACTTAGGTAAGAATCCAGTCCGGTGTCTGTAGTATGACAAATCCTCCTTTCGGAAGTGTCCATTTATGTAAATGGAAAATGTGCAGCCAGAAAACTTAACCACTGCAAGGATCAAAAACAGATCTGGTGCTCCATACCAAACAAGTGTTTCGCCCGTTATAAATATAAACCCACAGTAGTTTAAACCATTTTAAAAAAAAAATACTGCAGTTTTTTCCATTAATAAAAAGCATCATTATTAATAATGGGGGAAACCACTGTGGGACATTATTATTAATAATGGGGATTATTAGGAATGATACATGTTAGTTTATCCAGTTTCTATATATGTATGTGTGTATGTCTATATAGAGAGATAGAGATATGTAGTAGATATATATTGGGGCATATAAATCACAGTTTTGTTTCCCCCACCACATGTCTGAAGGTAGGAAGGCAGAGTGAGGAAAGAGGTCATTGAACCTTGATGTGGTGACAAGTTCTTTTTGTTTTTTGAAAGTATAAGTTAGTCGAGATTGGGTTGTAGGGAGAAGCCTTACCTTTTACTACAATTCTTCACTTGTTCAGTCACACAATTCATTATCATTGCAAAATAAGAAGGTAGGAGCAGGAGACACTGAACTCAACATCATAGAAATCAGTGATTTATCTGCCAATGCAACTTTGCTAAATGGAGAAATGCCCCCCTCTCTTTCTCTTTCAGTTTCTCTTCTCCTCTCTGTCATCAAGCACACCATGGGGATGGGGTTGATGATGTTAATGGCGCTTTTAGGAAATGTTGTGAAGTGTTTACTAGAGGGTGTTCTACTCTGCTGGGAGCACTGCCTGAAGTTATGGAGAACCCCAGACATTCTGAGATTTCACAAATTAAATTGTAGCAGCATCACTGTACTCATGAGTACAAGTGTCAAGGTGCAGCTGACTATCACAATCAGTCAATGTCTTGTGACCAAGCATCACCAGTGGGTGTTTCTAGTGCCTACAGGTCTTGTGCTTTTAGAGAAAATGCATATTACCTGGGAATTGGTAGAGAAATATCTTGTACAGTCTTTTATTTTTAGCATTATATCCTGTATAAGAGAATTCCAGTCTCCCTTTGTCATGATGATGTATAGGTGTGATGGTTGGATGTGTCCGGGCAGCCTACGATGGCTGCCATTCTCCATTTTAATGTGCTTTTATGTGAATGTGTTATTAATATTGGACCACATTCATCTCTTTATTTCTTCTGAATTTGGCTCACATTGGACCAGATTCAGTGCTTGAAAATAAGAGAGGAAAGTTACTCCAGGGCAAAACTATGTTGATTTCAGGAGAATCATATTTCATCTGTTGCAAACAGTATTAGAGTTGAGAGGTTGTACTTCCCAGCCCAAGTCTAAATAACAGTGTAAAAGTAAAGCTGGTCAGTATCTGTGTGCAGTAAGAAACGCAAAGATATATCTTTGGATGCAAAGAAAATTAACTTGACACTACCTGAAATCAACATGATTTTGCCTAGGAGTAACTTTCCCCTCTTTTATTCAGTGTCTGAATCTGGTCCTTTGTATAGAACTATACGTTCAAGGCAAAGACATGGCGATAAGGATGTACTTGGTAGGAGCAGAGGGTATGTGATACTAACATTATGCAATGCTATTTTATACTGCGCACATGTGGAATGTAGAAATGATTTAGATAAGAAGTACCATTTAACTTTCTTAAAACATAATTATAACCTAATAATTTAGGGAGTTCCAGCTCTGTTGATCTCATGGTATATAGCTCAGCTCCACAGTCTCGCCTACGAGACTGACTGCAGAAATGCCCACTGCCCTTTCCAGCTAAACAACAATTGAGATAGAGTCTCGATGTATTTACTTAATTCTTTATTAAATATTATAGTTGATTAAGAATTGTTTTGTGTTGTCTTCTATAACTCCAGGTATTTAAGGACCTTCGAATTCCACTGGGAACAGTCATCTATCTCCAAGATACTAACTACCTTATAATCAAAATCTCACTTTTACATTGCTCCATTAGGTACCAGAAAATGTAGTTTAGTGCTATTAGCGAACCATGTGAAATCTTACATTTTATACTATTCCTGGTGGAAATGGATTGAAATATATGAATATTTTACAACAGTGACAGTTATTTTCTTCAACTAAGGCAAAATCCATTTCTAGAAGGGATTGATGCATTTATGCCAATGCCAATTTTTCTTTAATATAAGATTTCCATTCCTTCTATGATGTGTTGTTGTGGTGTCCTATATGTATAGACTTATGTCTGTGGTATATAATTGAAAAAATAATACATATAGACATTTGTAAGCTTGTAGATACTCAGGAGATTGTGATTTATATAAAGCAATTCCTTCTTTATTCTTTTATATGAAAAAATATTCCAAGATTCATGAAACTGAAATAGCATTTATTTACACATATGTCTTTGACAGACTGTCCGTGAAAGAAATGTTGAATAATATCTGTTGAGAAAATGGGCAAAACCAATTTAAATCACTCATTTTAGGAGCTGGAGTTTCTGGTTTTCTGTAAAATATATCTTTCCCATTCAAATCGATTGTACTTACAGCGTTCTTTGACGCATGGTAATGACTAATACACATTTATATTTTAAATACAGAATTGTAATTTTAGAAATAATTGTAAGAATGATGAGAATATTCCTAAGGTATGCTGGTACCAGGACATGCTGACACTTTGTGAACCACTTCAATAACATGATAGCACCTGTAGTGTGCCAGGCAATAATAATAATAATAATAATAATAATAATAAAAGCACAACACACCAACACAAGTTTAATTAAATCATTTAATTAGATAAGCACCACCTTTATTACTTAGTGGCAGCCATCCAGCTGGCATCTTCTTGTATAGTACAAAATATGTGAATAAACTAAATAAAACATTGTTTTAAACAACTGAATTCTACAGAGTACAAATATATTTATAACTGTAGAGTTTCCCATAGTTAACCCAGAACTAAGAGTAAAGGTCACCATAGTTTGAGGTCCATATGGTCCTAGTGCAGACAATAGCTCTGGTGGTGCAAAATTGATTTTTTTAGAAGTAAGACAGCCAAAAGCTGTCTATTTCTTGAATAACGCCATTTTACATTGTTTTTATGAATGGGTAAGTATGACGATCAGCATGCATGCCCATAAATTTTTTGGAAATTCCTTAGATCCGACGCACTGACCAGAGAGGTGAGTAACTTTCTCTGGGGGGTTTTAGGGTTAGGTTAATGAAAGTGTTAGAGTAATGAAGGGGAGGGTTAAGGTATTGGAAGGAGAGTCTTAGGGTCAGGCTGCAGGGAGCGGAGTCTAAATGTCAGGCTTGTGGGGTGGAGACCCTCAGGGTCAGGCTGCAAGGAAGTGATGGTTAGGGTCAGGGTGCAGGGAAGGGAGGGTTAGGGTAATGGAAGGGGAGTGTTACAGTTAGGTTAAGGATTAGTATAAGTTGGGATTAAATTCATACTCCCTATTCGCAGCAGTGTCTTCTGTGGATCGATTGCTTTGCCTCTGCAATTCAAAAGCAATCGATTTCCCAGCCAGTTTGCAACTGGTTAGGAGAGAACGGTCCTTATCGAAAGGGCCATTCACAGCGGCGACCCACATCCCTTGTGCTCTGATAGTGTTAGCCCATCCACTTTCTCCTGTCCCCTTTGCTTATAAATACTGGTATACCATTGGAAACATTGAGAGCAGGAATTTATAAACATTCATCCCAGCTTGTGTTGTCTGCTTATTTGGAAAAGAGGGAAGTAGTCCTAAAATATAAAATCTATTGCATTGAGCACAGTTGTATTATTATTATCATTTACTGGATAAGTGGCACTGAGGTATGCAGCATGAATAGAGAGTAATTCTCATCTGTCTCATGGGAACTCACAATCCTTAACACTAAATGCAGATATGGTTGGGGATTGAACGCATAATAACTGAGCTCAACTTGATTTTGTACTGTGCACGCTTATACTGCCTTCAAATCACCACCCTTGAAAAACACAGGATTTTCAATCTGGCGTGAGTGATCGTGAGCGTTACAACACCAGTGCGAAAGTCATTCACACAACTCTCACCGCAAACTTTTATTCCTTTTATTGATAAAGAAACAATGTTTTTGAACAACAGCTGTTTATTTTGCCTAAAAGGTTTTCTTAACTTAGCATATTAAGTCATATGCTGTTTTTGTGATTTGACCTATAAAGTGCTTTAGAAAACATCCAAAAATAATACAAAAATGTTTTGTATATTACTGTATAAACTTTCAAAACATATAAATAACATTTAGCACAAAAAATTGATCTTTTGGTTGGACGAGAGTATTACAAACTGCAGCAAAATTTGAATGTTGAAAGCTTGATGCTTGCTGGTCAGGTGGATGTTGAGGTGTGGGAGGGTAATTATGGGGAGGGGAGGGTGGGAATGGTTGCCCTGATTTCTGGTAGCTTCCCTCATGGAGCAACGACGATGGTGGTGGTGGGTGCTGCTGCTGGTAGCGTCTACCCTGCATGATCTCCCTGAGGAACTGCCTTTTTTCCCTGCTAATGCTGGTAATTAATTCCAGAAAGTTTTGTTGTAATTGGTGTCCACATTCGAAAAAGGACTCCTTGCGGTTATATTGCTGCCGCTGCATGGCTTTATCCATGTCCAGTTGTTCCAGCATTACCACCGTCATGGCCTTTGTTGCTACCTCCACGTGGCACATTCTTTTGCGCTTTTTGGGACATTGTAAACTATAAAAAGAAAAAACTGAAACAGCTATTTAGAAAAGCCATTGTGCTTGGGATCTCCTTCCTCCTGCACTTCTTGTGTGCTGCAGCAGATTTTTAATGTAAAAAGTTTTGTATATACTGTTTTAGTTGAACGTAATCAAATTTTTTATATTGGACTTATTTGTATGGCCATTATGATAAAAAAAAATACTTATTATTCCCACGCAAAGCTGTTGATGTACTTGGCTCATCCTGATAGGACAACGGCTCATCTATATATATACAAAAGACATTCTGCTCCTTACCGCATGCGCAGTAACATCCACACTTGAGGAGCAGAAGCATTGGGATGCTACTGTGCATGTCCTACAGTGAGGAGCAGAAGTTCCCCTCCATATGCCACAGGTCCCCCATTCCTGCCCTCTGTTCACCCTCTCCTGTGTATTCGCATCCCCTCACTGGTGTCCCGACTCCTCAAAGCTATAGTTATCGCGCTGTCTGTGGTCAGAGCAGGGAGGCAGGGGAAATGTAGTTCCCGCTGCTCTCCGCTCTGACCACAGACACAGCATGAGAACTACAGCTCCCAGGAGTCTGTGCACTGGGACATCAGACGAGTTCTTCCGCTGCAACTTCTAATCCAGGCACACAGACTCCAGGGAGCTAAAGTTCTCGCGCTGTGTCTGTGGTCAGAGCGGGGAGACAGGGGATATGCAGTTCCCACTCCTCCCCGCTCTGGCCACAGACACAGCGCGAGAACTACAGCTCCCAGGAGTCTGTGCACTGGGACATCTTGCGGGTTCTCCGGCTGCTTCGGCGCTTAGTATTAGGGGAGCTAAAGTTCTTGCGATTTGTCTGTGGTCAAAGCAGGGAGGCAGGGGAAATGTAGTTCCCGCTGCTCTCCGCTCTGACCACAGACACAGCATGAGAACTACAGCTCCCAGGAGTCTGTGCACTGGGACATCTTGCGGGTTCTCCGGCTGCTTCGGCGCTTAGTATTAGGGGAGCTAAAGTTCTTGCGATTTGTCTGTGGTCAAAGCAGGGAGGCAGGGGAAATGTAGTTCCCGCTGCTCTCCGCTCTGACCACAGACACAGCATGAGAACTACAGCTCCCAGGAGTCTGTGCACTGGGACATCTTGCGGGTTCTCCGGCTGCTTCGGCGCTTAGTATTAGGGGAGCTAAAGTTCTTGCGATTTGTCTGTGGTCAAAGCAGGGAGGCAGGGGAAATGTAGTTCCCACTCCACCCAGCTCTGGCCACAGACACAGCGCAAGAGGGGGTGGAGAGGGCAGGAGGGGGACACATGGCATGGAGACATGATGCTGCGGGGGGGCTGGCGACACATAATG
>WWET01002752.1:59158-75844 GCA_011038615.1 Limnodynastes dumerilii | reverse complement strand
ATTTTTCTTTCTTAAACTTGAGGAGATCCGCCCTGAACTTATCCGTCTGGGTTTTCAGCTTGTCATACCAATCGATGGTCTCATCTGCCAATAAAGTGTCTTTATGCAAGCTTTCAAAATTGGCAATATCATCCTGTGCTTTTTTAAGTATCCTTGAGGACTCCTCTATTACCAGGAGTATGAGGTCGAATGAGCATTTATTTAAAATTGCCGCCCAGCGGCGACAAAAGTCTTGATTGTATCTGCCATTAGTTGGTATATTCGCAATACGAAAACCTTTTGGAATCTTATGTTCTCTGTAGTAACTTGATAGAGTTGACCCATGCAATTGGTATTCAATTTCACGTTTTCTATAACGTAAGATTTCAAAAAAGAGGTCCTGCTGGGTGGTGGGAGTTTCAGAGAATGAAAAGTTATCATCAAACAGGATCTTGTCTGCTTCTAAGTCAGAATAGCTGAACGTTTCTCCCAACGGCAGACGGACCTGTGCAAGACCACTTTGTGATCCTTCTGGGTCAGACATAATGGGAATAGAGGCTGAATGGTGATGTTTATGCCAAAAACAGAACAAATGATAAAGCAGGAAAAAATTATATATTTCCTTTAGAAAGCGATACTGTCAATGGATGTGGACAATTCCTTGCATATCCCTTGTAGAATCCGGGAGCGTGAGGGAGTTGATACAAAAATGGTGCCCGAGGAGTGGGACTCCCAATCAGGGAGAACCAGAAAGTACAGTATTCGGAAGACGGCACTCATTTACAAACAATACTGTCATCGGTGCCATGCAGGAGGCTAGAGATAGAAGAACTGGAGGGCCGGCACTCAAATGAAGAAAAAATGGGTTTAATTAAAGATCCGACGTTTCAGTGTCCTAAGACACTTTCATCAGGGAAAAATACAGCAACAAAAATAAAAACAAACGCTCAAAGTATTTATAGGCAAAGAAATAAGTGACTCACCCATCGCAGAGCATCAGAGCCGCAAGCTGCACGCTGAACCGGAGCTCCTCCTTCCCGGCGCACAGTAAGTAGGAGTCGCGTGTAACGGGTGTCAGTTCTGGTTGCCAAGCAACGAACCGGACGCTACCAGACTGTATCGCAGGTAAACAAAGAGAAAGGCACCCGTAAGCTGAACGACACAAACATACTCACATAGCGGTGGTCGGGGGGAGACTCTGGGAGCGGGCAAACTGGCAGAAAAAGAATCTGCTGCGGGGAAGAGTAAGCAAAAACAATTTATTAAAGATAAAAGCAAAACATATTGATGAGAACGTTTTTTTGTAGACTTTTTCTAATTTTTTTCCCCCCTGTTTTTTCCTCCTTTCTCATGCTTCATATGTTTTATTTATATTTTTCCTCTTTTTCTTGATTCATCAATATGTTTTGCTTTTATCTTTAATAAATTGTTTTTGCTTACTCTTCCCCGCAGCAGATTCTTTTTCTGCCAGTTTGCCCGCTCCCAGAGTCTCCCCCCGACCACCGCTAGGTGAGTATGTTTGTGTCGTTCAGCTTACGGGTGCCTTTCTCTTTGTTTACCTGCGATACAGTTTGGTAGCGTCCGGTTCGTTGCTTGGCAACCAGAACTGACACCCGTTACACGCGACTCCTACTTACTGTGCGCCGGGAAGGAGGAGCTCCGGTTCAGCGTGCAGCTTGCGGCTCTGATGCTCTGCGATGGGTGAGTCACTTATTTCTTTGCCTATAAATACTTGAGCGTTTGTTTTTTGTTTTGTTGCTGTATTTTTACCTGATGAAAGTGTCTTAGGACACTGAAACGTCGGATCTTTAATTAAACCCATTTTTTCTTCATTTGAGTGCCGGCCCTCCAGTATATATATAAGCAAACTGTAAAGACACTTTCATCAGGGTTGCTGTATTTTTCCCTGATGAAAGTGTCTTAGGACACTGAAACGTCGGATCTTTAATTAAACCCATTTTTTCTTCATTTGAGTGCCGGCCCTCCAGTATATATATATAAAGAGCAAACTGTATATGTCAGATGCAGCAACATCACAGAGTGAAACGGACAATGAATCGCTCTCTACTAGTGAATTCAATTCGACACAGAGACCCCCTTTAGGGGTACGCACCCGCTCCAACCCAGATCCCGGACCATCAGGAGGGGCAGCCAGGGGAAGAGGGGCCACAATTCGGAAGAAGCAGAGGATTTAGTCTTCAACCTCTCCTCAAGGACTTTGACCGCAGACGAACATCGGCTATTAAACAGAGGACTTAGCTCCGTACCCACCACACGCCACAGAGAATTGGATTGGAGGGTGGATACACACCGGTTACAAAGGAACTTGAAACTTAAGGAATTTTTTCAAGATTCCCCCCTCACTAACGAACCCATAGGTCTTAAGAAAAAATCCTCATTTGAACCCCACTCCAACAACATGGCCATCAAAACCTTCACCAAAGTATTGAAACAGAGCGCTACCAAGAAAAATTCCACTAGGATGTACTCTAACCTCACAACGCAAGAGAAACGGGCATTAGCAAATCTCAAGGCAGATAAAAATCTCATATTTCGCCCTGCGGATAAGGGAGGGGCTATTGTCCTGATGAATCGGCAAGATTACCTTGATGAAGCTTACTCGCAGTTGATGGACATGAACACGTATAGCAAATTGACCACAGATCCTACTACCCAATACAAAGCTTCGTTGGACGTTATGCTCAAGCAAGCAGAGGATGAACAACTCATAACGAAACAGACAGCAGAATACATGCGGATGGACCATCCTATCACCCCTTGCTTCTACACTGTCCCCAAGGTCCACAAGGACGCCACCAGACCTCCGGGTAGGCCGATAATCTCAGCCAGAAATTCTTTGTATCAGAACGTCTCTAAATATCTTGATAGTCAACTTCAACCAACAGTACAAAGGGGCAGATCCTATATCAAGGATACCACAGACTTTATTAACAAAATAATAGCATTGCAAGAAATACCCACAGGCTGTACATTAATTACCGTAGACATCAAAAGTCTATACACATGTATTCCACACCGTGAAGGTTTAATGGCAGTGGAGAAACACCTCCTAAATGATCAGGAATACGCAGGGATGAACATCCAACTACTCATCAAACTTCTAGAAAGAACGCTAACTGAGAACTACTTTATGTTCAACGGTGAATACTTTTTGCAAAAGACGGGATGCGCGATGGGGTCACATGTGGCCCGTCATTTGCGAATATTTTCATGAATGAATATGAGGAGCAGTACTTATTTGGAGATCGGAGATTCACTCAAGGAGCGCACATGTACGTACGTTTTATCGACGATATGTTTATAATATGGAAGTCAGACTTACAATCTTTTCTAGACCTCATTACTGAACTTAACAAAAACAGGACGACCATCAGGTTTACTTACGACATTAATGAACAACAAATTCATTTCCTTGATGTGGTCGTCAAAGTCGAACAGAACAGACTGCAGACTGAAATATATCGGAAACCGACTGATAGAAATACTTTATTGCAAGCCTCTTCATTACACCCAGCCACACTCAAGTATGCTCTCCCACACTCTCAATTTCTGAGAGTACGTAGGATCACTAGTGACCCTGATACTGCAAAACAACATATGCAGCTTATGAGTAATAAGTTTGAACAAAGAGGCTATCAGAGAGAAGCATTGCGTATAGATATGCAAAGAGTGATGGACATCTCCCGTGAAGAGACCCTGACACCTAAATTAAAGAAAACAACACAACACAAACTTCCATTTGTGCACACATATACAGAGCGACATACAGCTATCAAAAAATCCATGCACAGATATTGGCCGATAGTTCAGGAGGATTCCAACCTCAAGTCATTGGCCAATGTACAACTGATGCCGAGTTATAAAAGAGGGAAGAACCTTAGGGACGAATTAGTCCGCACGGATGTGACACAGCGACATACAGCTACCACCAAATTAGGTTGCTACAGGTGTCCAAACTGTACCACCTGTAGATATATGGAGCAGTGCGTGTCTTTTCATCATCCCTATACCGGCAGGAAATACAGTATAAAACATCGAGTAAGCTGTACATCGAGATATGTAATTTACATGATTTCGTGCCCGTGTGGACTCCATTATATAGGCAAGACTAACCGCCAGTTCAAGGAGAGGATGGCCCTCCATAGATCGGCTATACGAGCGGCAGTGGCAGGAAAACCC
The DNA here is from genome assembly GCA_011038615.1 of Limnodynastes dumerilii. Taxonomy (NCBI): domain Eukaryota; kingdom Metazoa; phylum Chordata; class Amphibia; order Anura; family Limnodynastidae; genus Limnodynastes; species Limnodynastes dumerilii. The sequence goes on along the minus strand of WWET01002752.1, from coordinate 71,665 downwards.
TCAGAGCAACCAGTGGCCAAGCACTTTGCGTTGTGTAAACATAGTTTGGCATCCCTACGATATAAGATCATAGATCATGTTCCCATACCAAGCAGGGGAGGAGACAGGAACAATATGCTCCTGAAATGCGAAACCAAATGGATTGTCGAACTAAGGACACAGGTTCCGTGGGGCCTAAATGAGACAGTCAACTATGCATGCTTTCAATAATTAAAGCATTTAGACACCTAGTATTCCAGATCCAGTGGATTCAGCCTTGGTAGAACGTGGATTCTGCATCCCAGGACTATTGAATTAGCTCCTAACGCCATTGGGGTCAATAAGTCAGTTGTATAAACCTGAGAGATGACTTAGTCTAGTCCAGGCTATGTAATACTAGATTTCAATGGACATCTTCCTTATTTCTTATCCCAGTGACATCGTTCCATTTACAGACTTTCATGTTTTTATTCACTTGTAATTTTTACACCGTTTATTATTGTCTAACACTGTACTTGTAAACACAACATTGGTTGCACTACTATGACCCCGTGATTACTAGGCGCACGGGGCATCGTTCGATCACGTGGTGATTGTTTACATTGTGTTTTGTTGATAGTCACCAAGGCAACTGAGGATTCCCGCCCCAAGTACGATGCTCCATCCGGTGCACACGCACAGGTCACTTCCTATGCGCGGGACGAGAGCCCACCAGCCAGCCTCGTTTAGCGGGAAGGTGATGGGTAAGTTCTCTACTTTATTTGTCTATATAAGCATGTCTTATCCTTGTACAAACTGCCCTTATGAAAGCACAATAAACTTGTGCTGAAACGTTGGTACACTGTATGTACAAGCGACTTGGAGTCCTTTTTGTTTACTAATGTGAAAACCTCAGAGTGCCGTCCCATATCGTCAGTATAATGATGAGTGGTCATCCCTGGAACATGGCCTTCTTTGAGCGGTCCTATGTACTGTAGTGGTAATCACAGTCTCTTTGATGCCAGAAGTGATTGTAATGCTCTAAAGCAGGGGTGACCAACCAGACCGGCCCTTAGAGCCAAAAAGTTACCGTTGAAGCCTCAAGGAGCTGGAATATATATATATTCCACTTCCCCCACACATACAAATACGCATTTGTTGTCTCACACACACTCTCCCACAAATATGCTAAAAATATGCTAAATTGCATGAATTATATACATGAATTGAACCATGAACACTGGATTTTGATGGACTTTGATGGACTCATTCCCTTCTGTCGCATCTGGTCCGCAATCCTGGGACAGCACAATTCCCCTGCAATACAGAAGAGAAGCACAGACCATGACTGACACTGACACACATACTCCCACAACTACATATAATTGTAGGGGGAAGTGTCTTCTTTTTCCCCTTCTTTACTCCACTTTAAAGGGACATAACACATACCACACAAGTACTGACATCAATTTCATTGTACTCTGTATTAATCTGTCTGTCAATGTCTTAATCTGTACATTATGTTGCAGGTTTTACTTCAATAAAAATACTTGGAAAAAAAACCCACCCCGTCGGTCAGGAAAGTGTTGACAGTCTTATTCCTCTAAAATAGGACAGGGTTACAGTGTGCTCCAAATAGCAAAATTTGTTGTGTACATTTGCAAAATTTTATGTGGAACCCCATTTATCTTCTATAAACTTTTTTGAAGCAAAATGTGCAAGGGCCTTTAAATCCCACAAATGTCAGGGGAATAATAGGCATGGGCTAACTTACTGTTGCAGAGTGGTGTCCATACTACTGATGCCTTTGGAGAAGCCACAATTATTCAAGTGAAATAATACATATTCATCTGACAGGATGAAATATGTCATTCATTCAAAATTCATCATTATGTGATCACATTCAGCTTATTGTAAAAGATAAATTAGTATCTTTTTGATTCCAACTGTACTGAAGTAACAAATAATGTGTTGTTTTGGGATATGACTAAAATGCAGAGTAAGTAACTTTACTATCTTTGTGATCATTTCTGTTGCTGAAGCATTATGTATTGTCATCTATATATTGTATGTGCGTGTGTCTCTATATATAATTTTACAGAGTATGCCAAGCAATTAATGATAATGTATCTGCACTCTGATTATCTATGCAGTAATAAAGAACATGCTGTACTATATAATTATGCCATGAATTTATACTTTGTTAATGAGCTTTCTGCCCTCTATAGCAGTAAAGCTGTACATCTGTTCATTTATTTATAATGGTATTTGTATTTATCTTACAGTAGCTATGCACAGAATACTTGTGACATAAGAATAAAAATATATATAAACTGGGGCATATTTATGACAATATTTTTTATGTAAAACATGAAAAATATTTTTATAAGCTAAAATGAGCCTCTCTATAGTTAAGTCTCTACCACTGGCAGCTCCTCTTAGCGCACAGTGAAGGGGTATTCCCACCTTTAGCACCGCCTTTCAGTTCTGCGACCCCTGGATTCTGTACCCTGATGAAATATCATTTACTTTTCGATCTGGATTACATCCCAGTAAAGAGTTGTTTACATACTCATTGCAAATGAGTTGATGCAAAATCTTGTATCTACCAGAATACATAGCATACTAGTATCAGACCATTCTCCTGTCGTGGTCTTGTTGCGCCCTCCTGCCTTGCCACATACTGAACCATTCTGGCACTTTCCCAGCTATCTATACCATTCCTCTGATTTTCAATACTGCCTCGCGGCCAGCGTCGGACTGGCCCACCGGGGAGGCGGCCCATTGGAATGACTACGTAGACTACAGTTTGGATCACTAGCACAAACCTGTCTTGTTCTGGGAACCTTCTAATGAGTGGGCACATCATATAATATGTAGCTCAAAAGAAAAAGACAACACCCATTACACAACACTTGAAAACTGGGTTACGGAATGTTTAATAGTTTCAGGCTTAATCTCACAGAGGCAAACTATAAAGCTTATACCCAGGCCCACTGACTGTTTGAAGGGTTCTTGACTACTCAGTGTTAGGAAACCACTCACCAGGCTGCAGAGTCTAACTGGCGCCTGATATTCACTAGAGCTTCTGATGGTTAGGTTAGGCTTGGCAACAGGACACCCAGCAGCGGCTCCTATGTGTGTGACTGGACATGATGAGAGACCCAGTGAAGAGACAGACAAACACCATGACAGACAGTGGACAGACTAGGGCACACACTCACAGAAACATGCGACACGCACTCACAGAACACAAAGGGAGTCAGGGAGCTGAAACACAGGAGTAAACACAAGAGGAGTAAGCAACATTCCGCCGACAGGTAGGAGGAAGGCAGGAAGAGAGAACACTGGTTAACCAGGAAAGGGCACTCAGGAATCAAACTGACTAGAACTGGCAGATCACAGAACTGAGACAGTGAGACAGGCAAGGTAGCAGAAGCTATGACCAGCAACCCCTGTTTCAGGAAGCCAGCTATTTAAAGGTCCATCCTCCAATCAGCTCCTGCTGTCAAAAACAACTCCATGCTGATTGAGGGGTGCAATGCGCATTGCTGAATTCCGTAACGCATCCCTCTACATTTTGCGTGGACACGCAACTCTGAATCAGCTCCCAGGAATGTAAACAATTACACGCTGCCAGTGACAGCTTGAAAGTGTGTAACACTCAGACCCATTCCACATTCCAATATGGATTTTACCTGCAAGAGGTATTAAAGGTGGAGCAACAAACTGCTTCTAGAACCCTGGAAAAAAATCATTAATTGCTGCAATACATTGCAGAGGCTGGCACTAGATATTACCTACCACACAGGATATAATGGACCGATTTTATACATATTACAAAGAACTATATGGGGCGGTACTGGGTGACCAGGTGTGTCAATCTCACCTCCTCACTCAGGCAACATTTTCTAAATTAGCTTAGGTGCAGAATGATTGTTTAACAGCAGATGTTTCTGCGGTGGAAATTCATTTATCCAATAAAGCTTCTCAAGGCCTCGGGGCCGAATGGGTTTTCAGGGGAGTATTATAAATTAATGCAGGGAGAAATCATCCCGTGCCTTTTAGAACTTTATCAGAATATTCTTAAAGATCAACCACAATAATCTTCATTCAATGCAGCCTACACTACGTTGATCCCAAAACCTGATAGGAATCCATAGATTGTTAACTTCTATCAACCCATGTTGTTAATCAATGTAGACTATAAATTGCTAACTAAAACAATAGATTACAGACTATTTTGCTGAATATTTTGATAGATCACCAAGTTGGCTTTATCAAAGATAGACAAACAGTGGCGGCTGTTAGGACTGCAATAGCAGCGACACTGGCTTCAAGTCATCTTCGGATAATATTATATTTAGCCTAGACACAACAAGGGCTTTTGATACAGTGATTTGGTATTACCTGTGGGAGGTTCTACAATTTAGGGATTTAGGGACACAGCTCTTGATCAGTGTGACAAAGGGACCTTCTATAATGGAGAGTGAGACTAGTTAGGGTTGCCCTTATTGCCTTTACTGTTCAATATTTCTATTGATCCTCTATTTCAGCTCCTTTAGTTCTTGCCATCATTATAAGTTATAAAAATTGAATCAGCGGAGGTAAGGTTGTTAGGTTTTGCGGACAATGTTTTGGTATATGTGGGCAATCCAGAGAACCTCTGTGGTACATATTTTGAATCTTTTAAAAGAGTTCGATGCAGTCTCGGTTTTCTAGAGTAAATATGGCTATTTTGGTGGCATTCGCATTGTGTGGCAGGGCTGCAGGTCCTGATTGGGACAGGGAACTTCCCTTTACCTGGGCTAAACGTTACCTTACATACCTAGGAGCAGGGCTTTTTTGTCGTTGGACGCACCGGAACAGTGTTCCGGCACCTTTTTCAGTACAGCTGGACAGTCCCGCTTTCTGGGGACTGTCCTGTTGTCATGTCCGACTCACAACTTGTCCTGAGAGATCAGATTCTTGGGACAAAGTTGTTATTTTTGTTAAAAGCCTGTGCCGCTGCATATGCGGCAGTGCTTTTAACAGTGCAGTACAGGTAATACAGGGCTCCTACAGGAGCCCTATAGGACCAAATCGATTACTGCGAATGACAGTGACCGAACCTATACAGTCACTGCCATTCTAGCAACAAATTTGGTCCTACAGGGCTCCCGTAGGAGCCCTGTATTACCAGTACCGCAGACCAGCAGACGGAGAGGGAGCGCCAGAGAGAAGAAGCGCCATGGAGGAAATGACATCAAAGGTAAGTAAAAGGACATGGAGGCTGTACATAAAGGCCAGACATGGAGGCTGTACATAAGGGGCACACAAGGAGGCTGTAAATAAGGGGCATACATGGAGGCTGGACAATAATGGGCATACATGGAGGCTGAACAATATAACAGGCAGACATGGAGGCTGTACATTACAAGGGGCACACATAAAGGCTGGACATTATAGAGGGCAGACAATGGAGTCAGCATCATTCTATATTCACCCCTCGCAACCCCACTGTGACCCCCACTGTGACGCCTTGCACTCCCACTGTGAGGCTAGATAAAGGTGCCGGAACGCTGACCCTGTGCGTGCGACAACAAAAAAAAGCACTGGTTATAGTGCAAATATGTTTATGGGGACGTTATATATGCGGTGGCATGCCATTAACCCTTGGCATGCTGCCGCTTAGGGTACTATAAGGCACAGCATGCCCTGGAAGACATGGGCATAGTGTACCTTTGTATTAATATATGCTGTAACATGCTAAGGGTTAATAGCATCCCACAGCAGCCATTTTTCTTTGTAATGTGAGGGGTTTTTTTTGTTAAATCTTTTAAAAACAATAATTTATAGAATCTCCAGTGATGTCTGCTGATTTTTTAAGGGTGAATTCGCCACAAATAAACCTTTTAAAAATCACCAGACATCTATGGAATTTGAAAATCGCCATGTAAAATAGCCCAATAGTAAATACAGAGATTTATCTGATAAAATTGCACCTTAGTAAATGAGGCCCTAAGAGTCTGACAGCTTTGAGTAACAAATTATTGCCACATCTTTTAACAGCACATGCGCTCTCCTTAGAGATGTGCTGGGTGACTTAGGATTAACCATGCAGTTAATGGTAAATGGTATGGTTGTGGTCCATATCTGTGGTTTAGTGCATAATTGTATTGTAATGCATGCTTTAATCCTGGATGTACATTGCCACACAATATTTCTATTAATTGATGTCTTGTATGGATTTGATATGAATTTGATATAATTTTTTATAAGTGTTCTAGTAGATAAAACTAATTTTTAGCCATAATAAATATATAATGAATGGATGAAATATTTATTTTTATGGCAGAAGTCAGCTAAAAATGTAATGTTTTAACTCGTTGTTTGCTCTGTCAAGGTACATATAAGTAGCATCACAGATCACAGATAGCATCACAGATAAACAGGCCTGCTAATAGTAGGGGTACAAAATACAGGGGACAATTATTTTCTGGAATCTCTAACAGATTCTGTTACTCTGCCTCCAAATTCATTTTCCATGTCATACTTTCTGCACATTGGCGTATCTATAATGGGTGCAGGGTGTGCAGTGCACACGGGCCCCTCAGAACAGGGGGCCCTGTGGCATGCATCCTGCACCCTGGGTTGGCAGGGGAAGGGGGGCCATTCATCATCTATTTCTTCCCTCTAATATCTTCTGGAGGGAAGAAATAGATGCCAAATTAGTCCCCCTTCCCCTGAGGTGGAACTGTCCCGATTTGCGGGTTGAAAAGGGGGTGGGGTTTACATCGCCATTATACCCCGCCCCCTTTTTGGGCCGCAAATCTGGACAGTCCTGTCTCAGGTAAGGGGGGGGGGGGGGTCCGTGTTGCAATTCTTGCCCCGGGGCCCCTCACTATTTGGCACGCCCACACGTAAGTATTTACGTGACACATATGTGAATGGCCCATACGTTCACAATTACGCTACGTGAATGTGCGTATTTTCTAAGGTGCGCATGCGCAGTGCGTTCTAAACAGCGATTTTACGTCTCCACCACGCGTAAAATCGCTTCGAAGCGTAGTTCTGGATCAGGCCCCTGGTGTTGAAAGTCCATGCAAGCGGTGGGAGTGTTTATTTAAGCACTCACAAAGATGCGTTTACAGAGCACAACTATTATTTATAGTCGCATGCCACATATGCTTGGAGAGAAAGAAGCAGTTTCTCTCTCTAGTTGATCTTTACACAGTGTTGGAGAACTTATCATTGCAACAATCAGTCTCCTCTGCTTTTTCTCAAGGATGGTCAACTGTAAAAAAAAATAAAAAAAAGCAAAATAAAAAAACCTTCCTGTCTAGGTCTGTCTGTGTAGCTTCATGTCTCCAAAGGGAGACCAGACCTGCCACATGAAGTTTGAGGAATGCTACATAGGTTAGGAGCATTGTAATCAGAGGAATTTTATGGGCATAGGTTTTACTGGCCACCAATGTTAAATAGACCATCACCATCACGCAGCACAATATATATATAATTCTTGTTGCTGTTTGAGGAGGGTGGATGTGTCTGGCTTAGCCCCTGCTCCATGGAGCTTTCGCAATACTGCCAGGTCCCCTGTAATCACCTCTAGCCCCGCTCTGCTTCTTACCATAGGTGTTGTAACGGGATGGGGGTGCATCTCACCCCCCCAAATATGAAGGGATGGGATTACTGGGGACCTGGAGAGACATTATGGGGTTACTGGGGGGAGCTGGACGCACATGATGAGGATACTGCGAGGGGCTGGAGGAACACGATTGGGATACCAGGGGGGCTGGAGATACATGATGGGTATACTGGGAGGGGCTGGCCGCACATGATGGGAATACTGCAGAGGGCTAGAGGCACATGATGGGGATACTTGGGGGCTGGAGAGACATGATGGGGGATCCTGGGGGGCTAGAGAAACAATATGGGGATCCTGGGGGGGGCTAAAGACACATGATGGGAATCCTGGGGCAGACAACTGTAGAGACATGATGGGAATACTGGGAAGCTGGAGATGAAGAGGAGGGAGTTGATGGGGAGGAGGAGTTTATGAAGCGGAGGGGGGAAATTATGAAGGTGTTAAAGAAATGATAAAGAAAATGGGGAGGGGGAGGCGAGGATTAGAATAGGGAGAATAGGTTGATGATGAATGGGGAGGGGGATATTATGAAGAGAATGGCTTCCTAACTCCTCTAGTGCTTTTGCCAGCTGACCCATTGCCTCTGCCTCCCAACTCGCTTCCACATCCAGCCTGGATCCTGCACCTACCTCCCGCTACTACCACGTTACTACTCATTTTTATCTCCTTCAACCTCATAGCCTTCACTGAAACATGGCTCTCCCACACTGACACCACCTCACCCACTGCTGTGGCCTATGGAGGTCTCTCCTTATCCCAGTCTCCCAGACCTGGCAACCATCATGGTAGTAGCACCAGCCTGCACCTCTCTCCCTCCTGCACATTTCGAGCCATCCTGAGGCCTCCCTCCTCTTTTCTTTCTTCAAGGTCTACTCCATCTGCCTTTTCTGTCCCCTAGACCTCCATGTTGCTATCATCTACCAGCCCCCAGGTCAAAGTTGCCTGGCTCACCTACTATCTCTCATCTGACCTCCATCATCTTGGGTGATTTGAACATCCCTGTTGATAACCCCTCTAAACTTTTCCTCATTCTTTTAGCCACTCCCTTGAACTTGTCTTCACCCACTGCTGCACTGTGACTGACGTCTCCATCTCTCCTTTTGCTCTCTCTGACCAACACCTCTCCTCCCCCTAAACGTGTCCTCACCAGACAAAACATAAGGACCCTTGACATCCCTGCCTCTTCCTCCTCCCTTGATCACCTCCTCTCTACCTCTCTCTTCTGTCCCAACCAAGCTACCTTCCTCTACAATATCACCCACTCCTTTGCCCTTCCTCCATCTCCCTACACTGCTCTAAACCCCAGCCATGGCGCTCTCAGGTCACAAGCTTCCTCAAACAATGCTCCCGCATTGCCGAGCTCCTCTGATGTAAATCTTGCTTCCTTTGCTGACTTCCTCCACTTTAAATTCATCCTTTCCTTTTAGTGCTATGTCCTTGCCCAAGCCAAGCAAATTTTCTTACAATGGGCCTGATCCAGACCTACAACCGCAATCGCCCGCGAGCGTAGCGTACGTTCACCCGGGCGTATAAACTTTCACGCCCATAACACTCCCATTGATTGTACCTGCTTACGGCGGCTGAACCCTACCCTAAGATTTTCCAGCATACGTGCGTATTTTCGTACCGATATGCTGGTCGTACTGGGCTTAGCACGCCCTTACTGTACAATTTAAATAGCTATCCCCGCCTCTGTGTAGTAACTCGAGCGTCCAGACTAACGTCGTACAAAATGCACGCCCCTTGGGCGAAAAATACGCTGAAAATACGCTCGCTGTACGCTCATGTCCTTCGGTCGACCGGAAGTTGTCATACTGCACATGCGTAGTGCGTTTTTTTTCCCGAATTTTCGCTTACCTGCACATGCGTTGTGCGTTTTTTCCCCCGAATTTTCGCTTACGATCGGCGTACTATCGCTTGCGGCCATAGGTCTGGATCAGGCCCCATGTCTCAGTAATACCTATAATATCATATTGCTCTTTCATTGCTTCTAGTTCTAACTCCCCCATTTTACCTGACAGGCTACTTGCATTTGCAAGCATACATTTAAGTCTATTTTCTCCCTTTGTTATTCGTTTTTCCTACTGGTTATAACAAGGACACCTTCTTAACAGCTGTTCTTCCTCCTTTTTCCCCTCTAAGTCTGAGAGACTTCAACTACAATTTTATGATATTGATTTATAATGATTACTTTACATGATCCTGGCAAAATAAAGTTAGCCAACCAGATGTTACATAATAATTTTTTATTATGAAATAAAAAAAAAAAGATTTGGATGTTTGATAATTGTGTAGGCTTTTCCCATTATTTAATCAATCAGGATTTTACAGTTTGAAAAGAAATCAGAAGAGAGTATCAATACAACTTTTTCTCGGAGTGGATTTAAATCCCAATAAATGATCCACACATAGAGGCGCCTCCACATGCGAGAACCAATTACAGCAAATACAAAATTGAAAATAAATGATAAAGTAATCATAAAAATAGGAGAAAAAAAAGGGAGCAGAGATGACAAAAGAGGCGGCTGCTTATAGAAATTAGATTAATGTGGGTCTAAATCATCAAATATAAAAAAAAAGTAAATTTACTTTGCAATATGGATCGTCCGATCCGTAGCTACTGACTTTTTTTTTTTACTCCCAGATCCATGTGATAATTATTAGCCTGATCCTTTGTGTTGTTAGTTTGCAGGAATCATACTAGTTGCATAGTAGTATTGCATAAGTTTATCCTTAAGTGTCACATGTGCTCAAATCATCCATCATAAATTTAGGAGGACTATCTTACTATCTATAACGCATTTTTTAAATCCAAGTCCACCAATTAAATGCCTTAACTGTCTAGACTAGGTCCCGACTCTGCATTAAAAAAAACAGAACTAGGTGGCCCTAAAGTGCATGTGCCAAAACACATCTCCTGCTCTATACTTTTCAGGTTAGATCAGAATCCACAATCAAAGTGTAACCACTGTAGGAGCCCCCTTCATCTCTGGGCCCCATAGAAGCCACACACCCTGCAGCCACAATAGTTATGACACTGGCTCCAATTGGAAAAAATATGAACTTTTGAAGCGCTTCCTAAAACTGTGGGGCTGCAAATACACCAGTGAGTACCACTGTCACTCACTGTCAATCAGGATAATAAGATTTTAAAGTGCAAGGTGTTTAAACGGCGCCAAAGATATATGGGTTAAACAATATATCTAAACTAAAATGTGTCTAAAATATATCTAAACCAAAGTATCTGAATACAAGAGTATATCTAAAGTGATTAAAATCCAATAAAGTGACAAGTGCAGTAAGTGTTCAGATTAAATGTGATAGGTAAAACCAAAATATTTTACAAAAAAATACAATGTAGGAGCAAGTGAAAAAATTCATAAAACCAAGTTATTTTTCAGATGGTAGAGTGCAAAATAATCATAAAATCGGGTAATTTTTTAAACAATTGATAAATAAAGTGCAAGTGTGCATAAATAGAGGAAAGATTTAAACAGAATAAGGAATCAAAGTTAATAAAGGGAAAAAATAGATCCTTATCAATAAACAAATACAACTTATTGCATCAATAAAAACCCAAACCTCAGGGGTAATATAAAGTCCTTACAAAAAAGAAAGTGTCTGTGCAAAAACTCAAACTCCATCCTATGTAGATGCTTTTCACTTCTAATTAAATAATAAATATATTCAACTGTATTCTGTCAATTAATCCTTAGTCACAAAATGACGATATAGGTTACTCACAGTTCTGAGGAAATCATTTGATGGTAAGAAATGCAGGGAGTTCTCAAGAAAATGAAGCAATATTCACATACAAAAAGTGTCCTAGAATAGTTCTCAGACGGCAATCAAAACGAGAAGAAATATGCAGCCAATGATCTGGGGGAAGGAGAGGGCAGAAGCCCTCCGTAGAAGTAACAATCTCTCACCGGCACCACTCAATAGTTAAAGTCATTTCAATAATAATTCAATATAAAAGAAAGGTTTTTATTAAACACAAATAACAAATAAATTTAAAGTTAAAGGAGGTTGGAAGGAGTCCTGTAACCCACCTCATCACAGCTCCGCTATGCTTAACTAGTAAAAGTCATGGAAAGCAGAGACAGCTCTGTATAGGGGATCAGCTAGGTTCCTGGTTGGACCATGTACCCCCCGACACGTTTTAAACCGAAGGTCTCTTTTTAAAGGCTAAAACACGTGTCCAATGAATAATTAGTCCACATGAACGGCCTAGCACTACACTAGTTTTCCACTTCATTTAAAGGAACATAAATTTACAGGCATGTATATCAGTAACAGAAAGGATAAATAGATATTTGATGTAATAAAATAACTTTTCATACATTAGCATATACGGGAGAATTATATGAAACATATCTTATGTTAATAAATAAGATATTAAATTAGAGATAATGGATATACTTATAAAAGACACTATCTATCAATAAAAATATTAAAAGAATAAAACAGAAGGAAATAAGTACGGAATGGATATCAATAAATATACAATCCCCCAAAAAATGGGTGTATTCACTGAAAAATGTATCAATCATCCAAAGTGTAGATAATAGGATCATGGGGATGCAAAAGCTTTATTTATTTAATTATAAAGAACTAAAGAATAAACTTAAAATACATTTATTTAAGACTCCCAATGGTCTCATGTCTTCTAATTTCTTTCATTGCAGTATCCTCACACTGCAGTACTAGGTATTCTTTGGGGGGACTCCCAAACCAAATACTGACCTAGCCTTTACATGCTTAGCTTACAAGACCAAACAAGATTGGGCACTCTGGGGTTAGTTTGACCACAGCACAGCAGTATTAAGAAACAAGTCTGAGACATTGGGCCTGATCCTGAATAACGCCCGCCGTCGCTCGGACGGCGGGCGTAAGCGTAAGATCGGCTTTGCAGCCGA
>WWET01002752.1:32285-47249 GCA_011038615.1 Limnodynastes dumerilii | reverse complement strand
CCTAGATTTTTTATTTTTTTTATTTTATATTATTTTTATTGAAATACAAGTGACTATAGATATGTAGAATATAAGAGATGACAAATCATAACGTATTAGCATATTGTAAACCGGTTACAGTCTGTGGCCAGAAAATAGTATTTTAGAAATACAGGCAGCCAAAAGCTGATTTTCAGCTGCCTCTATTTTGAAAATACTTATCACTGAGAAATTTTTAACAATGAATTTGTTAAAAATTGCCGTTTATTCATTCAGAAACCTGCCACACCGCTGGGCAATGCACCCGCCGCCCAGCCGTACTAAGGACAGTATTAGGGTCAGGCTGCTGGGAGGGGGGTCATAGGGTTAGGCTAGGGGTAGGGTACTCTTAGGGTCAGGCTGCGGGGAGGAGAGTCTTAGGGTTAGGCTAGGGGTAGGGGACTCTTAAGGTCAGGCTGCGGGGAAGCAGGGCCGTAACTAGGGGTGTGCGATAGAAGTGGCCACCCAGGGCACCAAGCAACAGGGGGGCACCAGAAAGTTAATATTTAATGTTACGTTGGTTTGGAATTCAGGGTCAGGGCACCATTTTTCCTTTTTGCCCCTGGCACTAAAATTGCTTGTTATGGCAATGCGGGGAAGAGAGGGTTATGGTAATAAATGGGGATGGTTAGGGTCAGGCTGTAGTGAATGGAGGGACGGGTTAGGGAAATAAAAGGGGAGGCTCAGGTTAAGATCATGAAAAGAGTTGGGGTAGAAGAAATACTCCCCATCTCACCGCGCAGTCTTCGCTCTGGGGATAATCGATTGCTTCTCCTCCTCGGGGCAGAACCAATTGATTTAGGAGAACTTTCAAAAAGTACAGAGGTATGAACCGGCCCATAGTAAATATAGCTTCCCAAAGATTAGAACATGAAACTATCCCATGAAGCCTGTGTGTTTTTTTTTTGAGAAACAGTGTTATCAACACTAACCATAACATATAATAGCGAATAACAAATATAGAGGAAAGGAAAGCATAGAAGAACACATGGGGTTGTGACTGGGGGGTAGAGGAGAAGAGAACAAAAAATAGAGACCAAGTAAATAATAGAAAACAAAATGAAAACATAAATGAAGTTGTAAACCCCAATAAGAATATATCCACATTTGTATCTATTAGATAGTTCTAACCTGGCATGTGTGAGCCAGAATAAGCACTGCCAATATGTAGGATTAATCTGTCTGAGTTTTTTCTAGTGATTCCACCAGTTTGCATAAAAGAAAAGTACTTAGTTCTAAGGGAACATGGGTACCTATTATCCTTGTAATCATTCATAGATTTAAAGTTAGACATGTTTTCAATGTGTTCAATGTTTTTATTACAATTATGGCCATTTCCCCAATGAAAATGATTTGTGTCCATGACTTACTTCATTCCCTGATATGGTATAAGATTTCATGGAAGCACAGGTACCTTACACAGCTATTGCGTCTTTTTTAAATGAGTTGAATGTTCCTTTTCTCATTTTAATATTGTGGAGCACACAGCACACGGATGCACAAGGAGCAAGGGGTGAACATGGTGCGTCTGACTGTCTGTGCTTGCTTCCATTCTGAGCCTCGTCTGAAAATGGACAGTTTGAAATTCCATCTATAAAAATCTGCTAATGATTTACGCAAAACTCAGTTAAACTTTCCCGTGCATGTACGTAGACAGTATCTGTGCTAGAGCTGCAGCCTCCCTGGATTACAATGTGCAGTCTGAACATACTGTACATATCATAATCTCCAATGATTTCTATTTGTAAAATAAAGCTGAAATCTTCAGTGTTTTACAAATAGAAATCAATGGTGAATAGAGGCTAATGCATGTTCAGTGTGGGTCTTCAGCTGCAGCTGTCACTATGGCTCCTGCAGTCTGTGACTGCTTACAGCAGGGAGATAAAAATGCTTGGATAAATACAGTAAGGAAATATTTAAATGTGTCATAAATAATATCAATTTGTAAAATATATTTTATCAGTCTTTTGAAATAGTTTTGGATTAGAAGTAATGCATCTTTTGTCTGAACATAAATGTCCTGACTCTCATAGCCCCTAAATCTCAGCAGTCAGTATTTGTGGGAGTGGGAGGACACCGACAACTGCAGCAAGAAGACATCAGATTGAGTATATTTTCTATCCCAACTCCACCCTGAGGTGGTGAAAGGTGGCTGTTATTGTAATTTTTAGTTCCATAAACAGACCTGTTTGTTACTAATAAATCTTGACAAACCAAACCCGAGAAAGAGAAGAGGTGCTAAAGAGAGAGGGTAGCAGTAGGAGTGGATCTAGACCATTGCTCCCAACATTTAGAACGCCAAAAAGTAGGACAAAAAAATCCTGCCCAAACTCTGCCCACAAATGACCGTATTTGGACAAAACTCTGCCCACTTTCCCGTAAGCTCCGCATCCTTTTGTAAGAAGCAACATCAGGACAGTCCCATCAAAATAAGGACAGCTGGGAGGTATGACCTAGACATAGTCTAGCTGAAGCCCTGACATTTAACAGTCCAATTATTTGGAGTAATTCGCTAAACATAAAAAAAATTATAATAAGTAGTGTCTTTGCATTCCAGCTCTTGAAACCATGTGACACAGCATACCGTGGTTAAGTTTTTACTAATTTGCCTATCCTTTTTACTAATAATTTGGAACAAAACAAAAATATTCATTTACTACTATTTAGTGCAGTGTTGATTTATTACAGAATTCCAACTCATAGCGGGTACTTTGCTTTAGCTTTATTATACCAGCCCTGTATATCACAGATTAATGTCCATGCGGAAGTAGAATAGATTTTGAGGAACAATATATTGCTGTTACTTGCAGGTAATAAAAATTACCAGTTTGTAGACCCCGCAATGCTGTGTAAATGCTAACACTTCAGTCTATAAAACTAAATTGCTGAATTAATCTTGAGTGCAAGATGAGGAAATGTTGTATATGAAACAAAAAACAACCTGCAAATATAAAAATTTACAGGCAGCAGTAACAGGGCTGTGGGATTAAGTTTAATATATATACTTGAGTAACAAACCCGGGGCGATAGGAGAGGATTGGTTTCCTAATTCTCCCACAATTTTCTTCTTTCTACAATATTTGGTCATAGCATTTATAAATGATTGATTAATTTTCCACTGGCAGGTCTCCAGATTATTGCATTTAGGGGACATGACCCACATTTAGTTTGCACAATTCTGTGAAGCTGGATAGAAATTGTAGAGGATACAAGATGGAGGATGCCTTCCCTTATTCAAGGAGATCTATAAAGCATTCTAGAGTCTCCTGGGCACTTTGAAAAGTAAGTAAGAGTATCCTTATAGATTGCAAGTCATTTTGCCGTTTAGTAGCAGGAGATTATCCATTTTGCCAACTGTAAATAATTTCAGAGTAGACTCTCCAATCCATAAGTAACTTTAATTTGCATTTGTTGCAGTCAATATCTACAGTATATTACTTTTTCTATGGCATTTCTATGGTGGAAAAGGAAAAATGGAGATGTTGCCCATAGCAACCAATCAAATTCTAGCTGACCAGGGGCGGATTGGTAATAGGCCTTATCGGGAAGTTTCCCGGTAGGCCGGTGTCCTAATGAGTCCAGCTAGAGGTCGCCTCATTAATAAATGGCATTTTTTTTGCGGGGGAGGGGGGGACAGCAGATCAGCTCATTTGTTAGCAGCTGTTGCCTCCCGGTCACTGGCCCTGCTCAGGTGCTGCACTGTGGAGACCTCTCTTAATAACACACTGCCCCTGAGAGGCCTCCACACCTCTTAGTGAGGCAGCAGCTGCTTAAAAATCGCCAGAAGGCATGCAGGAGCTTACAGTTGCCAGGGAAACAGGCAGCCAATCGAAAGACAGCCCATTTAGCAACAGGCAGCCTCGTAATTGGCTGTCTGTTTCTTTGTGACAACATCTGAAACTGCCCCCTGGCAACTGTAAGAAGATCCCTTTCCTGTCTATGCGGGCCAGACTACTGACTACTGGCTCCTCACTGTCATCAGGTAAAAGTATGTGTGTGTGTAGTGCAGTTTGTGTGAGTGAGTGTAATGCATGCATGTAATGTGTGAGTGAGTGTAATGCATGCATGTTATGTTGGGGAGGGGGTAATGTGTGGTTATAGTACAGAAAGGGGGTGATGTGTGATTTTAGTATGTGAGAAGGGGGTAATGAGTGGTTATAGTATGTGAGGGGGGAGTAATGTGTGGTTATAGTATGTGAAGGGGGAGAGGTAAGGGGAAAAAAACATTTTCAAACAGCAAGGTGTTTTTCCCGAGGGGGAGCTGTGTTTGGGAATTTCTTGATGAAAAGGTGATAACTCTAGTGAGTGTAAGGTGTTTATGAAAGTATGTATGTATGTATGTATGTATGTATGTATGTTTTGTGTACACAAATACATATTGATCACAATTTTGTGAATTTCCTCTGTCAGGCACCTGAAAAAAGAGAAGGGAAGGAAGAAGAAAAAGGAAGAAAGTGGAGCAGAAAAGAGGTGACCACACAATGTATCTATAATAATCAGTTATGGGGGGGAAGCCCAATAATTTGCTGTACTGGGTCCCAAAATTCCTCTTGATGGCCCTGTGTGTGTGTATATATGTTGTGCAGTGTGTGTGTGTGTGTGTGTGTGTGTGTGTGTGTATATAGTGCACTGTGTGTATATGGGGTGTACTCTGTGTGTATATATATGCAGTGCACTGTGTGTGTGTGTGTGTGTGTGTATATGAGGTGCACTGAGAGTGTGTATATAGGGGGTGTATTTTGTGTGTATGTATGTATATGGAATGCACTGTGTGTATGTATGTATGTTTGTATGTATGTATGTATGTATAAATATAGAGTGCACTGTTTGTGTATGAGTGTGTATATGGGGTGCACTCTGTATGTGTGTGTTTATGGGGTGCACTGTGTGTGTGTGTGTGTGTTTATATATATATATTAGATGCACTCTGTTATTGTTTTTATTTAGTTTGTGGTTTTACTAAAATTATAATAAAGTTTAACAATTTATGATTTAGGTCATGGGCTACATTATTTGCCTGTATTTTACACTATCAAATACAAAATCATTATGCTAACTTACAAAGCTATTAATAATACTATACCCACATTGCATTGTATTTAATCCTGTACACTGTCACTGTATCCGTTACAATTGTATATTGTAAACCTTGATTAGAAAATGTTGGTAAATTTTAACTATATCATATACCATCCCACCTGCAATGCTGACCACACTTCTGTTTCTCATTTCTCTCCACAACATTTCTTTTCACTTCTCTATATCTTTTACTACCCCTCATTCACATGCCTCTATCATTATTGGCCCAGCTCAACTAAACAACCCACTTATTAACTTGCATGAACTCTTTTTCCATCTTAAATGTTTATATGTAGTTTCCCTTAATGGTAAAAACAATGCAACATTTCCTAGATCGCACAATCTTCTATATCTTTCTCTACTACTTCTGTTAGCTGGTGACATCTCTTCAAATCCTTAGGATCTAAGGGCCTGATTCAGAATTAAGAAAGTGCTTAAAATAAGAGAGGAAAGTCACTCCTGGGCTAAACCATGCAGATTTCAGGGGGAGTCAAGTTAATTGTTTTCTTTGCATGCAGAGAAATATCTTTGAATTGCTTACTGCACACAGATACTGACCAGCTTTACTATTATACTGTTATTTAAACTTGGACTGGGAAGCGCCACCTCTCAACTCTAATACTGTTTGCAATAGATGAAATATGACTCCCCTGCAATCAACATGGTTTAGTCCAGGAGTGACTTTCCTCTCTTATTTTAAGCACTTTCTTAAGTCTGAATCAGATCCATAGTGAGAGCTAGAATCTCATTGGTTGCTATGGAATTTTCCATTTCCGCAGTGTATATGTGCTGACATTCATACCAGGATTGAGTTGCACTAATAGAGATTAATACAAATAATGGAATTATACTTGCAATAAAGTTATGTGCTCTTGCTAAATTTCCTCTGTTAAATACAAATGTTACATTCCTGTTTTATAGTGTTTAGAAAGCTAAACATAGAAATCATACCAATAAATTTTAGCACGTATGACTCAAGCAAATATGACAAAAGACAAACAATATAACACATAAAGTGTCAGAAATACACTGCATTAATTAAAGCCCATAGATTTACTGTATAAAGAAAAAATAATTGAAACATCAACAACATTATCATTACAACATTAAGTACTTTATAAAATGAATAAATCAATTTCAGTGTGAATTTACCTTTTTAAGATACCGTATATCATGTCATATTTTTGCCTTTTTTGTGATGCTTTCAGCGATTCCTTGATACAAATCCAGCCAAAATATGAGTCATCCTTTGTAAATTTAGGAATGTGAAAATAAATGATGTTTATATAATTTTAACACTATCCTGACTATCCTATCTTTTAGCATTACATGCAGATTTACCATCATTTAGTGCAATAATGATTTGATCTAATTTTTGAAAGAGCCTTTTCATACCGCACGACGAATGGTTAGTATTTCTTCTACCCTAACCCTTTTCCTAATTCTTACTCTAACCTAACCTCCATTCCCTGCAGCCTGACCCTAACCTTCCTTTCCCAGCAGCCAGACCCTAAGACATCCCTCCATATAGCCTAACCCTAAGACTCCCCTCCCCACAGCCTGACCCTAAGACTCTCCTCCCCGTAGCCTAACCCTAATAGTTCCCTACCAGTAGCCTAATCCTAAGACCCCCCTCCCCACAGCCTGACCCTACTATACTCCTCCAAGTAGCCTGACCCTAAGACTCCCCTTCCCATAGCCTAACCCTAAGAGTTCCCTACCAGTAGCCTAACCCTATGACCCCCCTCCCTGCAGCCTGACCCTAGCACTGTCTCTAGTACTCACGTCAGGCAGTGCAGCAGGTGCAGTGTCCGGTGGTGCAATGGGTGTAGTGTGTGGAGGCGGTTTCTGAATGAATAAATGGGTAAGCATGCTTACCCATTCATTCTTAAAAATCTTGTAATAATAGTATTTTCGAAATAGAGGCAGCCGAAAATCAGCTTTCATCAGCCTGTATGTCTAAAATACAATTTTTCGGGCTGGAAACTGTAACTGAATATATTATACACACAAATTTTGCTCAACTATGGTATATATGGTATATATATATATATATTGGGTATTGTTTTCACTTGACACTGGTACACACCACATTGGATGACTATTTTGAGATAAGGAGGAAAAAGGAAGTGAATGGGCTGCCAACTGCAATCAGAATTCAAGGCATGCATTGTGTTACCACTTACTCAGATGGCACAGCCTTGGGGCATGTGATTTATATGTGTTTCTGTCAATAACAACAGTGCTTTAAGATCATTACTGATTGACTGTACAACACAATGCATTGCTCATATATGGGCATAATTAAAAGTATGCAAATAATATTGTATATTGAACTATGTAAACATGACATAATCTCCCTGCCATCCAGGCATATACATATACCACACATTAGGTGTAGAGCAGGGTTGCTGACTCTACCAGAATGTCCGGGAGACTCCCGAACTTCGGGCAGTTCTCCCGGTATCCCAGGAGTGCCTGAAAATCACCCACAAGTGACTTGAGGCCCGTGGAAATCACGGCCTCAAGTCCTGCCCCCCTGCCTAGTAACACTAGTATACTAGTGTTTCTAGGGACAGGAAGGGACTTGATGATGCAATTTGTGCCATCAAGCCCCGTCACGATCCCTATTACAGCTAAAAACGGGTAAGTATTGTAAGGGGCGGGGCTTAATGACACAATTTGCATAAACTGCGTCATTAAGCCCCGCCCCTGCATGCATCGCTAGCTTCCCTCCCGGAGGGAAGCTGGCAAAAGTCGGCAACCCTGGTGTAGAGACAGGGAAGCTAATCCAGTGCTGTACTTTAACCTTTTGTTTGGTAGAAGCGCAATGAGGTTTTGCATGGTCAGAAAGGGAGAGACCCCAGAAAGTCTTACGCAAGACTACCCTTCACCTGTGTTCACTTGTGTGTGCTCTGTGCTAGTGGAACTTTGTGTTCCACTATATTTAAATGAGAAAGTGGGTGGTTTAGTGCTACTGTGGGCGCAATAGCAGGCCGGATTCCCTGTACTTGCACTGAGCTGGTGTAAAACAGAAAATGGACATATTATCAGTTTAAACACAGTCATTTACTTAATTACTATGTTAAAAAATATAAATTTAAGCATCAATTATTTTAAAAACACATTTCTGTTCATTCACTACACAATAGTGATTTGTTTTAGAAGCCTGAATAGCATCATATTGCCGCACATGTTTTGTAAAGCACAAAATAAATAAAAAAGTAACACATTTAAAACATGCAAACGTGTACAGGCTGCTGCATTGCATCTCACAGCCTCTTCCTATACCCATCCACTTGCATTCATAAGAAATTAAGATTTCTAGATGCAGAGAAATGTATCTATTTTAACCATCATCTAAGCTTCAGACATCTATTCTTTTACATTCATTCAGCTTCCATTACCTAGATTTCTCTAACAGCATGTTTCAATATGTCTTATGCGGAGTTGCTAAAGTCAGAACTTTGGATAGGACACACGCAGTTTGAGCAGTGAGTTTGTGCAGCAGCTGCGTGTTGTATGTCACATTGTAGCCCCCATTGTATGTCCCAGCCATTACTGGAGCCCCCATTGTGTGTCCCAGTCATCACTGGAGCTCCTCCTTGTATGTCCCAACCATCACTGCAGCCCCCCTTGTATGTTTCCAACCATCATTGCAGCCCTCTCTTGTATGTCCCAAACATTATTGAAGCCCCCTCTTGTATGTCCCGGCCATCATTATACCACCCACTTGTATTCCCCAGCCATCATCATTGTAGCCCCCACTTGTATGTCCCAGCCATCATTGTAGCCCCCATTTGTATGTCCCATTCTTAAATGAATTTAGCCCCCATTTGTATGTCCCAGTCATCATTGTTCCACCTATTTGTATGACCAGCCATCATTGTAGTGCCCATATGTATGACCCAGCCATCATTGTACCACCCACTTGTATGCCCCAGCTATTATTGTAGCCCCCACTAGTATGTCCCAATCATTACTAAAGCTCCCAACTTGTATGTCCCAGTCATCATTGTAGTCCCCACTTATATTCCCTAGCCATCGTTGCACTACCCACTTGTATGCCTCAGCAAGCATTGTAGTCCCCTCTTCTATGTCCCAGCCATCATTGTAGCCCTCACTAGTATGTCCCAGACATCATTGAAGCCCTCACTTGTATGCCCAAGCCATCATTGTTGCCCCAGTTGTATGCCCCAGCCATAATTGTAGCCCCCATATTTATGCTTCAGTCATCATTGTAGTCCCCACTTGTATGCTCCAGACATCATTGTACTACCCACTTGTATACCCCAGCCGTTATTGTAGCCCCTACTTATATGCCCCAGCCAATGATTGTAGTCCCCTCTTGTATGTCCCAGCCATCATTGTAGCCCCAATTTGTATGACCCAGTCGTCAATGTAGCCCCCATTTGTATGCCTAAGCCATAATGTAGCCCTCACTTGTATGTCCCAGTCATCATTGTAGCCCCAATTTGTATGCCTCAGCCATTATTGTAGCCCCCACTTGTATGTCCCAGTCATGTTACCCTATATGTTTTTAGTCACTTACCTTGGGTCAGCTGGCCTGTCCATGCATGTCTTCTTCTTGCTTTCTCTCCTCCGCAGCACTCTCTTCTCACTGAATGATGCTTGTGCGACCTTGGGGTTGTGCTCACGTCACTTAGGTGGGAGGGAGCTGCTGTGGAGAAGATGTGTTCTCCAACGCATATAGTGCCTGGCTGGCTGCTGTTAATGTGCTGAGGCACCACTACCACCAGCTTTATCTGATGGATATTGGAAGTCCTCATATACATTTGAAATGGCTGTGTGAATGGTTAAAAATTTGAAGATTTGCCTTCTCTCAAACCATTATATGGTTACAGCATCCTTGCCCAAATGTCCAGAGACTACTAAAATTCAAGATGCATACCTGCTCCACAGAATGAACAGGCAGGCCATCTTCCTACATTTGAGCCAAAGCTGGGCTTGATAATAGGAATATGTGCAGAGTATTGGGAAGCAGGATGTGGGGCTTGATGATGTCAATTATGTCATTAAGATCACTATCTCATGTCTGTTGTAGCTTACCTCCTAGAGCTGGAGCTTGTATTACAATGTTATTTCTTTCCTCCATCTATGTAGTATTTATCTGAAACTAAGATCCAAAGCTATTTTAACATTGCAGTTCTTTAAATGACCATATCAGTTTCCAAAATAGTTTTTAATAAAATACTTGAATTTATGTACATGTATATTTCTTATGTAATCTCTCAAAGTAACACAAGAGGGCAGCAATAGCACTTTATAAAAGAACACACCCATATCTAATTATATAAGAAAATATATTAATTTTGGTTGATTTAAAATCTAAGAATTATCAAAGACACTATAAAATATACAGTTTTACTATATCAGTAAATTAAATATTGCTCTCCAATGTATTCCTACAGAAAATGCTGTGAAAATAAGCTTATATAATGCTTTGTTTGGTTCAGTTATAAGTTTTTATTTATATTGATACTGCATTCATAACTGGGGGGAAAAATTATATTTTTCTAAAGTTAGAGAATGTTTTATTTATTTTCTACCTTTGTTGAAAAAACTTTGAAACAAACTTCTCTACCCTTCACCATATGATATTATATGGTTAACTTATAATTATAAATTAAGGGTCTTCCATTTATATCATGCCACATATGGTCCATGTGAAAGTACAAAGGGAAAAAAAATACACCATCATTTGTAAAACTTTAAAAACTACTCTCCCGTACGGAGGACCATTGCGTTCTCCTTTCCCTAGATGCAGAGAAAGCCTTTGATAGGCTTCATTGGCTTTTTATGCATGACTCTTTGATTAGGTTTGGGTTTAGGGATCAAATCCTGCACTCTATAATGTCTCTATATAACAATCCCTGTGCTAGAGTACTCAGTAACGGCTTTATCTCTAACCAATTCCCCATTTCCAATGGCACCCATTAAGGCTGCCCCATGTCACCCCTCATTTTTGCCTTGGCTATTGAACCACCAGCGACCCTGATTCGTTCTTCCCATAACTTTCCTGGAATTCAATGTGGCACTATGTCACATATGCTATGTCTATTTGTGGATGACATTTTGTTATTCGCAACCAACACAGAGACTTCTTTACCAGAAATTCATTCTCTACTCAATAAATTCTCTAAAGCCTGCTACTATAAATTGCATCCCACTAAATCAATATTCCTCCTCCCTTACTGGCTAAATTGCAGCAAAATTTCCATTATAATTGGCAGCCAAAACAGATTAAGTATCTGGGTATACAAGATTAAGTATCTGGGTATACAAATTCCTACACGTATCTCTGATATTTTTGATTGTAATGTTCCCCCCCTGTTCCTTCATCTATCTACCTTGGCCAAATCCTGGATTATAAACACAACAAAATAAATATATGTAAGGACAGATGGTGCCAAATACTGCAGCAGTTTTAACAAACCGAAGAGGGTCCACAACCTCTTACATAAAACGCAAATCAACAATATAATTTGGTAGGAGAAACAGCGCTGTATGTCTATATAATAACTGAGTACTAATGTGAGTACTCACATATAACAGGATCAATGCAATGGCAGTCAGAAATAAAATGTTCTGGGAACAGCGTAACAGTGAATGTTCACAATATGAAGTGGATATAATAAATAAATAAATAAATAGATAAAAACATTTAATAAAAGGCAATGTTTAGCAGATTTCACAGATTAAAAGCACTTAGATTAGACCTCTAGGGGCTATGCAAAAAAACGAATATATAATGGATAAAAGTCTTTCTTAAAAGATAATTCAGCTTTGATAAAAATAGCAAACAAAGTTCAAAGGTGCAAAGTGCCAAAAGTCTCTGGTTGATAGGTAGGTGGCCAACAGTTAGAGTAGCTCCTTCCAACCTCAGAAGTGAATCCAATTGCTATTATAGGGAGGTTCCCCTGAGACCTCAAAATAATCAGAGAAGAGATGTCAATTAGTAATCAAAAAAGTTCTACATTTATTATATAGAACAACAAGTAATAATAAGCAATAAAATCATAAAATCATAAATAGTTAGCAAGGTATGAACAAAGTGACAGAGTGCATTAAAAGCGTGGAGACCCCCAGTCTCCGGAGCGGTTCCGTACTTCCCTTATGAGAACGCAGTCCCGGGTAACTGGTCTGATGATCAAAGCAGGGATTAAGCGGTAACAGTCTCACTGGAAACACTGGAGGTTCACGAGTCGACGGTGCAAGGCAACGCGTTTCGGGTCCAAGCAGGTCCCTTTCTCAAGCCAGAATGTCGGAGGTTGGAAGGGCTGTCCTTATAAAGCTGTCTGAGGTGTATTCGGTGATTAGTGAATCTCTCTGCAGTTAGATCTATGAGCGTTCAGCGTGTCGTTCACGCCTCCCTGTAGTCTGTTAATCACAGCGGTATAGAAGCTGGATGGCTGAGTAACGAGGAGAGAAATATGCACAGCGAAGGGGAGCTGTTTGAATAAAGTCAGGAAACTTTACAGAAAAAAACATTCAGATACTAACTAATGTCATACCATGTATAATAATCCGATGCTCATTGCGCATAATGGGAACCGGGTAACCAGTTAGATTCCAGCTAATATTATAAAATGTATAGTAGAAACAATATCATAGTACTTTATAAGTACCAAGGGCCGGATCCAGAATTACGTCCGTCTACCATAGACGGACATAATTCAATAAACAATAGCTACTGCGCATGCGTGGTAGCTATTGTACGTAATCTGCGTATCGTTTCGATACGTAGACTGCGTATATGCGATCTTTTAGAATGTTATCCTCTACACGCGGTTCCTTAAATATCTGGGACCGTGTCCTCTCCATGGTGTTAAAGGACGTTCTAATCCTCTCCACTAATTGTATCTCCCTCACTGCTATCTCCAAACTGATATGGTACTGGTCAGCGAAATTCTGGAGGGAAAAGGGTATTTTGGCCCTTTCAGATATTATGGTGGGGAACACGTTATTATCCTTTTCAACTATTCGGGGAAAATATGGTATCCCCTCCTCTCACTTTTATAAATATATGCAACTGGGTTATTGAATTGGATCTTGCTCTAGAAAATTGGGAGCACTACAAACACCACCAGAAACATTCTCTTCCAGACTCAAACCGGTGGGCAGTAAACAAACTGTTTCCTTTTGATATAAGCAGCTGATTCAACCACGTAAGCAGGCCAAGTCCAAGACTCAGATGGCATAGGAATCTGACCTCTGCACTACTATTTCAGTAGATAGCTGGAGTTTAACACTACTTATAAAATGTCTAAGGGAGGATCCAGAGATATGGCCGCCCTGGGAATTACGGCTGCCGCGGCCGTAATTTCCCTGTTATGAAGGTTGTGTGCATGCACGGCGGTGTAATAGCCGGCGGCCATAACTATAGTTATGAGCTGTTACGAGAAGGGGGCTGTCCCCCCCTTTTCGCATGCCGTATCTCCGCAGTGGAAATAGGCATGTAAATTAGGGAACGGGGCGGAGGAAGCCCCGTTATGATCAGCAATGCGCCTGTCATCTGTCTCAGAAAAATGAACAACGACTAACAATTGTCCTATTTACCCAAGTCTCTTCCTCTAACCCTAGCTACGTGCTCATCTTTATAAATGACAAAGCTTTAACCAGAACTTACCATTTATTCCCCTTTATACAGTACTTTTACTTGAAAGGTAAATCGCAAATCAGCCAGTATTCAAATTAGCTATCCACACTCATGATCATTACTCTCCAGCTTCCTCTGTTACCAGGGTCGCAACCAGAAATTTTGAAGCGGACCAACATGTAGTCTTCTTATCCATGCGCATGACCTGCTAGTGTACAGCTCTAGATAGCAGGTATCAGCAATGGGATACTTGCTGCCTAGAGCTAAGGTAAGTATTGCGGGCCCTATCAATAGTCCTGGCTGTCCTTCTCCCATGGAGGCCTGAGAGGGATTTTTATGGTTACGAATGGTAGTACCAGACTGTTCTACTACTAATAAAATCATATGAATGGATTTACCAGCACTGATATGATGGTGATCCAAATAAACAGTAAAATTAACAATACATTTATATATTTACCTAGGATGCACTCTTATTTACATTTTAAGAAAAAACAAGGTATCAGGCAGTATAATCAATAGTCACAGTTATGGAATATTATTGTAGTTTAGTTCTTTTCTCTTCTTTGTTCCTTGGATAGATAGAAGTATATAAAAAAGATAGCCTTTCCCCTAAAGAACCAGGACCGGATTCAGAGTATCGCATCCGTGTGAAATTTTAAAGGGACTGCGCATGCGCAAAGGGGCTGCGCATGCGCAAAATGCAGAAGGAAGTTGGATTGCTGGTGGAGTTTATGGTATCTGCCAGCATCCGATTCCAACTGCAAAGGGGGTTGTGCCAGGATATTTAAATGAGAAAAGCTCAGGGCTGGTGGAATCGTAGGGGCAGTGCACCGGAGCTTAAAAAAAAAAAGGTAAAAAAAAACCCCAAAACCCTGTTTAGTTAAAAATTAACCCCTTCCCCTGGTTGCCCCGCAGCCACAACCTATGTGTAAAAAATAAATAAATAAAGGCCCGGCCGACAGGGCATACTGTCGATAGTAGAACTACAGGCTCAAGCATGCCCATGAATGACAAGGCATGCTAGTGCTTGTAGAACTATTATCGGCAGCATGCCATGTCCCGAATCCTTATACATGGCCATTTAGTTTCAATAAAACATACACTGCCCGCTCCCTAAAAAAAAAAGCAACGCTCCACGTGCCCACACAAAAAAAACTAAAATACATTCCACAAGTGCCCCTTAACTAAGACAAACCAATGTCACATATGCCGACATAAATAAAAAAACATTGTCACATATGCCC